>JAXCIN010000053.1:10000000-10284355 GCA_038502155.1 Parochlus steinenii
TGAAAAGTGCTTGGATCTTTCAGAGATCAACATTTTATGCAATTCAAGTACTTTCGCACATACATAAATTAATGAGAGTAGAAACCGCCTGGAAAAACGTGAAAAAAGATAATAAAAACTGAATTGTATGCAATTTGAATAACTCGTTGGATAAATTGCTATTCGAGTCTATTATCAGGTTGTTCAGCTTTAAAGTTTGCGTTTATAAAATATAAATTACACTACTTCTCTCAGATGCAGTGAAACGCAAATAAAAGAAGTAAACATTTCATTGTTCAAAAGTTAATTATTTTAATATAAAAACACTCATTAGAATAATAAATTTTGAAAAATTTTGTTGAGATTAAGTGAAAATATTTTATTATGCTTTCCAAGCAGTCTTTTGTGTCATCACTTAGAAGAGGGTATGCCACTGCCCTTAAAGTGTGGTTATCAAAAATATTTCGGACTTACAAGTAAGTTCGAGAGCCTCCTATATTAAATCAAATCAATTTAAAAGGTTTTGAAATGTGGAGGAAAGTCTTTTGACACAAATTCGACTGTGTTTTTTAGTTTTTAATTTTTTTTATAACGTGGGTCCAAATCTTAAATTCAAAAAAAAAAATTTTAGCTTTCAAAAGACAAGCAGATTTTTTAAAAATCAAATAACAACATAAATATTAAAGGTAAGAATAAACCCAATCCGAAATGTTATTTTAAATTGATTTTGCAATGAAAAAAAAATTGAATAATATCATAGCTATAAATAACAATAAGGGAATATTTTATTGTTTCTAGATTCTCTCATTCTTTACAAAAATATCTCCAAAATGATAATCAATCACATGGCCTAAAAAAATCTGTACAGTTGTAAACTACAATTCTCTCGGGTGGTGTCTTGCCCCATCACTTAGAAGAGGGTCGCTGCTGCCCTTAAAGTGCAGTGTCAAAATCAAATTAAGCCAATATTCGCAAAAAACCCAACTCAATCAAACCTAATTAAATCCTAATTAAAGTGCAAGCTTGAATTAGAAAAAATTTGGGGCAAATACAACCATCTTTTTTATTCACTAGATGCTTGTGTTTGGAGTAGGTTCGAATCTTGATAGTAATCTTTTTCGACTCCCTTGATCAATTTTTTTTTGCCACCATATTTTGAAGCGAGTATTTTCTTTTTGATCATTTCGATTTTTAATATTTGAGATAATTTTTGATTAATAAAATATTGAATATTTTCTTTATTGTTACTCAAATTATCGTAATAAAACATCAATCCAGTAGATTCCAGTAGTTTCATTCCCGTTTTAATACATTAATTGATTCATACATACAGCTGATACTTAATGTTTCAATTTCACTGATCTTAGTTGTCTTCGTAGGTCGTGAAAGCTTACCTGAAATTAAAAAAAAATAAATTATTAGTTTTGAGTCAATATGACAACAAAGATATCATGATTTTTTCAATAATAATTAAAATGGAATTTTCAAACCAAAATGACGTACATCATTATTAAGAATAAAACCAAAAAATTTATATAATATAAAAACAATTATTCAATTAAGTCATTTTTGCTCCAAAAATTGTTTCCAAGTCGTGAATGCATCAAATGAATTCAATTAAGACTCATATAAAATGTAAATTTTTTTATTTTTCTCAGTTCAGCTGGCGGCGAGGAAGAAATTATTCAAAAACTACAGCGACAAAAAATATTTAAATTAATTGATTTCGAATCACAATTTACAACAATAAAGCGCGACAAAAAAGCGCCACCAGCAGAAAAACAAACTCTAAATTAAAAAATTATATTCATATCTCATAATTGTGTGCTGCTTGACACTTTTGATTAATTAGTGAATTAGCTTAAAAAGCCCGCAAATCAAGCATATGACTTTGTTTCGCAACTTTACACGTTTTTATGAAATCAGTGAAGTGCTTTCAAAACTTTGCCAAGTTCTTGAGGCAAATTGTGTGAAAATAACTGAAAAACTTTTAATTTGCATTCAGAAATGGCAAAACTGCTAAACGACTGAAGTCTCGGCGATGTAAAGTAAATGTAATGTTTATGACTAAAAGTAAGTGACATTGACGAGCTTGGAGAAATAAGCTTTGCAACATCAAACGTCATAACAACCAACAACAGCTAAAAACAACTTTTTGTTTGAAATGTATGAGTTGTATAGTAATTGAGCGGGAATTAAAAGTGTTGTTAATTAGAAAAGTTTAAGTGAATGAAGTATGGTATGGCACGCTAATGAAGTTGAGGGATAGTAATTTAGATATAATATGAGTAGTTTTAATATGGTTAAACTTATGAATAGAAGATTGAAAAACTATGAAGACCTTTTTTATTTGATAGTCTGTGAAAATTTTTGAATTGAAAATCTTTAAATCTACTTTCAAGCATAGATTTAAAAAAAAAAAATCAATAAAACAACATCAGAAAAAAGTAAAAGCATAGAGTAAAAGCTTCCAGCGCAGTTACCTCAATGAATCAATCTCCTAATCCCTCCAATCTCAACACAAAAACGCTTAAGAAGCCTCAAACCAGCAACCCAGTAATAAAGTATTCAAGTAATCAACAATTACAGATCAGAAAAGGAAACTTATCCAACAAAAGAGTTTCAACAGCAATCTGCTCCACCAATCTCAGAAAAGTCTGTAAAACGTTTTAAAAGTTTTTCTTTACAGCAAAAGTTGAAATAAATATCCTTGCACAACTTTCTTCTGCTTGTGCCTGAGCTTATTTCGTTTATTTAGCTTATGTTTCTCCTCATTAAGCTGTTTGAATGCTTGAGGCGACGTTCAACTTTTCTAATTACATTTTTAGTTTTCTTTTGTGGATTTTACAGGATTGCAGGTGTTTTTTATCATAAAAGATTGCATCAGTTGCGCAAAAAGCTCTTTGTTTGCGGCTAGATAGCAATTTCTTTGTTGACTTTTCATGTTCCCAGTAACAAAGGCCCAAGGGATATTGAAACTCTCAAACAGTCGCAAATTCTCAAATTGTTTACTAAATTTTACAGCAAAGGGATTTTTATTTATTTATTTATTTGCTTGCCATCCTTTATCTTCATGTTCTTCGAAAGGCTCAAGTTTTTGCTAAAATTACTGTGAAGTTTGCCAAGCAAACAGTGAAAGGTTAGCGAAACCTTAGACTCTCGCCTTTATCCATAAATTCCAAGAATCATGCAAGCTTAACCCTAATTTCCACTAAATTCCACCAAGTTTTAGACTAAATTGGAAATTAAACACCAGAGAATATAAAGTCCTTGATAGCAAAAACTTTACAAGTTAAGTGCTTAAAATATTCTATTTAATATTAATTATTATTCAAGGCCAGATAAACTTCTCAATGCATTTTATTATTTGAGACTATTGAGAAGTTCCAATAAAAACTTTCAAAAATCAAGGACTTCAACCCTCACCTAATTCAACATTAATGAAGTTTGGTGTTTGGTGTTGTTTGGTGGAGTTGGCGACAAGAACAATCGATTTTCAATTAAATCTATATTTTCATGGTGGCGGCTCTGAGCGTGTCTCTGCCATTTCCCGGATGACTAGAGGGGATTTACGCGCCTTATATTTAATATACAGCCGTAGATATTCGATCCAGAGTCTTTTTCTAGGAAATTGCACAACAATAGTTTTTTGAAGGAAATTGCCGACAACTTGATAATAAATTTTTAAAGGTAAATTATGGGTTCGCTTACAACTCCATGAACTTTATTGTTTTCTTGCTAGTCTGGTCAAAAAGGGGTGGAATATTAAATTTTTCCGGGAGCTTCGAGGAATTCACTGAAACCTATTATGCTTTGAAGACATTTAAAGTCAATTTTTGCTTGAAATTAACAATACAATAAGTTTCTGAATTTCCCACTATATCTGGAATTTGATCAATTTATTTCCCTTCGGCCTATCAAACTACGCGTACCCTCAATTTTTTTTGAATCATGCAAATATAGCAAAAACAACTGCTCAATCGCAAAATAATCTTCATACTTAGCAAAAAACTCGCAACATTTGGGAATCTTCCAAATAAATAAAGTTTTTTGCGTTTTAATGTCGCAGCATGTGGTAGTTAATTTCGTTTTGATTCTGTACAAACAAATATTATTAAAAAAGTTACATCAAAAAAGAATAAATGTTGCATATTATCATCAGTAGACTGTTCAGCAGAATCTACAAATTCGAACATAAAGTTCATAAAATTATTCAGCTCGTTCAAATCATTCAATTATTCGTGATTTGAACTCACTGAACTCTTTGAGGCACGCGAACCTGCTTTTTGAACGATACGAAAGGAAAATTTACTTTGGATCCTTCTGAAGAAAGTTGAGTTGGCTTCGGAAATTTAGAATGTAAATTAAATTTGAGTTATTCTGTGTATTTGATGAAAAACGAGAACAATGGAACATTTCAATAAAAGTTCTACTCAGTTTGCCTTCAATCTAATATTCAAACAGACTTTACAAGCTCTTTAGAAGCTCGCTGTAGAATCCAAAAATAAGGAAATTGCACCGTTGCAGGCATTACTCTAGAGTCTATTGAAAATACGTAGAACTAGAAAAACTTGAAATTGCATGAATTTCGATGATTTCCTTATTGCAAAGACTTCTGAAGTTCCTCCAAACTTTATTTCAGCAAATAATTGAATATGCGAGCTTGTGCTTGAGTTTAATTTACTAGAAAATGAACGATTCTTCCTAGTTTTCCTCTTTTGCAATAACTTACCTCGTAAGTTTGCGATAAGTTGGAGGAAGTTTGCCAGTTATTTTTATGCAATTTTGTTGTACGTAATTTCATTGCAGGTTTTTTGCTCGTCAACAACTTTAGCTTGATAATGATCTGCATTCTACATTTTAAGGGTGTTGGAGGTTTTGCATAAATTATAAAGCAATTATGGGGTGATTATCTAGGAATGTTCAGGTGAAATTAATATGGAATTCATGATGTTGTGATTTGTTTCAATCATGATGTTTTAATCAAATTAATTTCTTGAATAAAATAATCCATTAATTTAAGAGGAATATTGATGACATTTCTTTCCCGCCACCATTGAAAAGTACTGCCAACATTCGACAAAAAACTTCCTGATTAATTGAAAATCGGTCAAATCATTTTAACATTTCTAAGAAATTTGCGGCATTGAAAAGGAAAACACTTTTTAAGTAAATTTATCCAATTAAGAGCCTAATAAACCTTCACTAACAATGATTCGTCTTCGAAAAGTCGTTTTGCCTTCCTGGAGCACAGATTCGAAAACGTATATAGATCCAAATAGTTAGAATTTCTATTTTATACATGCTTTTTTTTCACAGCCGCTTGACGACTTATGAAGTGGTTCCAATGGATATTACGGAAGTTGCTATCAAGCCAACAGCAAATGAAGGCAAGATTCCTGAAAATCCTCCATCAGTTGTAAATTCAGAAGTGCTGCAGATACCAGAAGCTAAATCCCAGTCCGAATATAAGTCACAGAGCAAATCTAAACCAAAAACCAGGTGTTCCAAGATACAGAAGACAAAAAACAAAGATGAGAATCATACTCAAGATATTCGCGAAATTCCATCCAGAAAGTGTAAAACGGCTGCTTTGCCGAAACTTAAGGAGATGCGTGTTAATAGAAAGATGAGGAACATCACTAATATGATTTGATAGATTTTAGGGTTTTTGACTGGAGGACAGCTAGATTTGCACTCTAGATTTTTAGTAGATATATTTTAATCTAAATTTTAATTGTTTTCCATAAGAAATAAATTGTAAACAGTACTTTAAAGTTTTAAAAATATATTTAAATTTTAAATAAGATTAACATAATATTCAAAAGTTTGCTGGCCAATATTTTTCGAACAAAATATTCGTCTGTTCAACATTAGATTTAAAAAAAAACAAACTGACACTCAAATCAAATTTTAATATTTATACTTATGATAATTATATTTTAATTTGTTTTATTATTGTAAGTTAAAATTTAGTCAAAATTCATTTATGAGAAGACAATAAAACTTAAAACCGGAATTTACGGAACAGATTTGTTGAATTTTCGCAATATCCTTTTCTTTTCGCCAAAATCAATAAAAATCATATCAATAATAGACTCATTTCCTTCCATTACACAATAGGTCCTGAATTCCCTAACCGTGAGTAAAATCCAGCAGCAAAATCAATAAAAAACATGTACAAACGATATCAATGTGACTCGTCAGTCAACTCCAGTCTTTTTTCCAATTCTTAGTAATCTTACGTGCCGAGCATCTATTAGTGTTCTACTTCAACGAACAGCCAATCGCCGGATTTATTGCTTACATTTATCGTCCTTTTATCGACAAGTTGACAAGATTTTTATTGAAGTTGATAAGTGAATCGTCTCGTTAGGCTTGAAGGCAGAAGTTTTCGATGTTCTAGGTATTTTATAAAGGTGATATGATCATATGATGTAGACATCTTGTTGAGTTACAAAAAACTAAGGAATTTGCTTTTGCAAGAAAATTGGCCTGAAAATTTATAATCATAGATTCTTTCTTGAAGTAAATTCAAAATACTTTTCGGTATTTCCACTCTTGACAAAAAACATATGCAACATATTAATAGCGTTGAAAACGAATTGGGCTTATTTTCAGTTTTTTTATACCGTACAATCAATGTTATTCGTTTTGTTTTATGTGCAAGGTTGCCAAATAGAATATTATTTAAAAATAAAAAAGTTAATTCGGAAATCTTATTAGAATGAGTACATTTTGAGTTTAAATTTTTATAAAATTGAACCCCTGACACATTAAGTGTAATTAATTGCTTTTAATCTAGCCATTACAACAAATTTGGAATCAATGATTCCATCCACACAAGATAATCAATAAAATATTCTAAAATTCAGTAACAATTCTTCTCAAATCGCAAAACTAGGTGAAATTTTCATTTCCAGATGTTTCAGAAGAGATTTATTTTATTTATATAGATATAAAATTTTCCCAAATTTCTCTAAAACGCCGACCAACAATTACAAATAATTGCAAACAATTATAAAAAGTGGTAGCCAAGAAATTAGAAAAAAATGAGAAACAAATCCAGGCCCAACATTAAATCTCAAATTTATTGCCAGCAGAAATTCGGCTAACACAGCAAACTAGAAATTGAGCAGAATCTTTGCCAAATACATTGAGAAAGAGCCGGAAAATATCCAATTGTCGATTTTTTGATTAATTAGCCAATTTATCGGAAATGTATTGAAATACAAAGTTTTGGCTGTTTTCGTATTTTCGCAAAACTTCAATGTTTCAGCCTAAATTCACAAATTGCTTTAAATTGTTTCAATTGCTCAAGTTGGCTCAAGTTTCTTGTTTTGAATTTTTGTGCCCAAAACGAAATAATTTAAGAAATATTCAAGAAACTCGTAAATGAGTGGAAAACATTATTTGCCAGATTGATGGCGTTTTCCATAACTTCCAAGCGATAAAATGTTGAGGCAAAATTTTGCAAGTTTTAAGTGTTTTTATGTAGTTTTTGATTTATCATCGCATTTTCGATGTTTTTGGTAATTTTTATTGCATTGTCTTGTTAAAAGTGATTCATGGATTATTCAAATTTATGAGGAATTTTTTGTTAATTAGGTGTAAATTTGCTTGCACTACTGAAAGACAGTATAGAAATAAAAGTGAATGAAATTGAAATAAATTTTCCAATCGTTTTTCTATAATTCTGTAGACAAACATTCCAACCAAAAGCTTAAAAGCTCATAAATTGTCTGGGCAGATACATTTTTGGAATTTTCCATTTTCCTCATATTTTCTACATTTTCTCGACCAACCAACTATTTTTTTTTTGCAGTAAGCTAGTTTTTCCTCATAAAAATGCAAATCGGCAACACATTTTCACAATTTTCGCAATTCTGCAAAATTTCCAACAAATTTTCATGTTTTTCCCAGAGTTTTTCGAATTTTTCACAATTTTCAGCTTTTGTGCAGCAGCAAAAACAGTGAAAAGTGCATTAAATTTATCATGAGAAGTTTTTTATGTGCCGACTGGCATTGTTTGCTTTGGCTGCGACATCGAGAGTGCATAAAATGGTTAAAAATGAGTTTTGTCGTTTTATTGGCGGTTGGAATTTTCGCAGAAGGTGACGGAGACGGTTTTTCGATATTTTTGAAGAATTTATGAAATAAAAAAGAATAGGCCAAATCATCAAAACGAAAAATTCTAAAAAAATATTTTATAAATAAATTTGAACAGTGTGTTCACCTCACGCTTCCCAGCAATGTTATATTACTATCTCAATTTTATGGCGTAATACTGTGTGAATGCACTTTAAACATGAAAAATTATTCCAAACAATTGTGACCTAATTTGGTCTCAGGGAAGTGGTAAGATAACAAATCACCCAGCGAAAGCCTAATGGCACATATTGCGTGGAAAACTGAAAATTTATGAAACTTTATGGCCAGTGCATAAACGGTTTTTAAGCAAACAGTGTGGCACAATGTGACAGAGCAAATTGCTGATTAAAATTTAATGAAATTAATCGTGCGAGGTTGCCGGATTTGCTGAATTTATAATAAGTTGGTTTTTGACCGCAAAATTGAACAAACTCTTCATTACTCGTTAAAATACGACAAAATATTTTTAGAAATTTAATTGACAATAACTATCCTTGCTGAATGAGTTCCTAGTTACTTCAATGGCAAGCGAGTCAGATACAAAAATCCATTTAATTCTCAACAATCAAATGATAAGCGTTATCGTGCATGTTATGACATTTTACAACTTTTCCAATACTTTTTACCACTCAAGATAATAAAAACCAAACAATGGGAAAAGTTCTTGAATTCTTATCGCAATAAAAATGCTAAGCAAAAAGAGAAAATTCAATTGAACTGATTTTAGTCATTTCTTGAGAATACAATAAAATAAATATTGCATTTTAAATTTAAGCGCAAAAACAAGGAAATAAATTGATTTTTAGATTCTTGCAAACTCTTAAATATATAATAAAATTGTAAAATACAAAATCGCAATAAAAGCGGCATTTAAACTAACAATTAATTTATGGGAATTGGGCAAACAAATAAAACTTGTTACAAAAAATTCGCACGACGAATTCCAGGAAAATCTTTAGAATTAAAAAAACTTGAGAAATGAGAGATAATCACAGCACTAAAACTTGTTCAATCATTTCCGAGAACCCAACACATTTGAAAACACCAAAAACTCCAAGAAACGTAACAAATTGGTAAAGTTATTGCCTTTTAAGTTATTTAATGGCTCTTTTATTCAAATTATTGTAATTTCAGTAATATTTTCAGATGAATCATCAATCTTCCTATGAAAAACGAAAAATTCGGTATAAACACTTTAGGAATGTCTCGATGCAAGATAAACAACCAAAACAACCATAAATATGGATGGATAATTTTTGTAAACATTAAACAAGCAAAGAATGTTCCACATTCCTTCAGATGCTCTCAGATGCCTTCATCTATGAAATTGATCAGAAAACGTTCTAATATATACAAGCTATAGATATGTAAGAATAGGGAAGCGATGCAGACAAAACATGTCACAATTATGATAAACACAAAATTTAAACACAAAAGGCAACAATGCAACAAGGAATAAGACGAGGATTTTGAGTGATTGTTTACCAAAATGTGTTCAACACACTGCAAATGTGGTCTCTTTTGATTTGGTTTCGAAATTTGTGTTTAGAAAACAATTTTGGAGGATTTTTTCAACAAAAAGAGATAGAATTAATATAACACAAATGAGGAACACACATTTTAGAGGATTTGAAACTTTATTTTAAGCTCAATCTTTTTTATACTCTAAATAAATTATCTCATTTGAATGTGACAATCGCTGTCTAAATAAAACACAACTTTTTTAATTAAATAAAGAACAAAATACTTGTGTGGAAATTCCCTGACAAGAAAATCCTTGACAGCCATTCACATATTTCCGAACAATAAAACGCTTTAAAATTTGCCCATTAAATCGCAGTTAATTAACCGCTTGTTTATTTAAACTTGAAAGAAAGTCATAACTGCTCATTTCACAATATCCCTGGCAATAATACAATATCGCCATAGAAAAAGTCGCTCGTAAACATTTTCATTGAACTGTTTGCTAAATAAATATTGAAATACTTCCATATTATCCATTTATTTCCATATTTTTTGCAGCCAATGACACTAAACCATGTAAAAATATTAATAAAACTTTAAATAATCGTAAAAGTGGCAATCGCTTACAAACTATTAACTTCATTTACTTTATTTCACTGCGAATTACTCAGTAGTTTCAATCATTAGCTAGCTCAGAATTGGCAATAAAGAAATAGTAATTTCATGTCTGAATAGTCAACAATAACGCGACACAATTGCTGTGTGATGCAAGCGCATTTCCTGTTGCGAAAATGGTCAGTCATGAAAAATAAAAGATAATTGATTGCGTCATCACTATCTCTGTTACTTTTATAATTAAAATTTATCTTAAGTTTTCTGTAAATTGACATATAAAGGTGATTTCAAAAAAAAACGCTGTTTTACTCGAAATATACAAATGTTAGGATCAGATACTTTAATCAGTAGAAACAAAAGCTTAAGCAATTCAACTTCAACACATAAATCTTCTAGTAAGGAAACTCAAACGACGTCTATGATTCTCTGACTTTGACTTGATACTTCTTCAATAACATTCAATAACACACAAATATTTCAATAAAACTCAATATAATAATACTGAATATTAAAAAATACATACTTTCTTGTGCAAATTGTCGATATGAGAAAGCCAACAAACAACAAAAGGCAAACCCAATATCTGGATTTTTTTAAATATTTGTTTTGTGATAAAATAACAAGAAAATCATATGAAATAAAGTTCCAGCAAATCCAGCCAAATATTTAGTTTGTTGAGCAAAAAACCAAATCGACTGGGAAAAGTTTCAAAAACTGTAAAGCAACTAACAATATAAAATTGTCAGTTTCTTGCTTTTCAGATTGTTTGCATTGAAGTTTGGGGCTGTGTGCAGTTTTTGAGACTTTTTATTCGGATAGGGGTTGGGAATGACAAATTTTTAAGTATGTGGATCGATAATGAGCTCTCAAAACTTTTGATAATGTTTTTTTCTATTCTCCAATTTGATACTATTTTCGATTTTCTTATTTAATTGAAAAAACTATCACTTTCCAGCCCTGTCCTCCAATAAATCGATAATCTCCCAAATTTGTAACCAATAATAAATTTAAACGATTTTGATTTATATTCAAAAATGATTGTGGACGTATCATTGGTTTTTTTTGCATAAATCGTTCATTCAATTATCAAAAATTGTATAAACTTGTTCAAAAACTGCCTGATTTAGTGATTTTTTATATTTTTTAAAATTTATGAATTCAGTGATTTATAGTAATCGATTGCGAGAAACGCGGTCAAACGCGAGTTTATAACTTTGGTAGCTTTGGCAATTTGCCAGTCAAACGTAAAAGAATATCAAAAGCATACAAAAATGATCGTAAAATAAACTTAATTTCAGTTTTTAATTTTTCCGCTTTTCATTCAAGAGAATTTTCTTTTTGACAGACAAATATTTATTTTCAAATACTAATTTGTAAACTTTTCAATTTGAATGAAAATTTAAATGCAGCAGAAATGCAGAATGTTGCACAAAGCTACAAAATGTGGACTGAATTTTTTCGAATATTGACGGAAGCGAATTTTTGTGACTTTGTGTATTTCTGATTTTAATACATTTTGCTTGAGATTTCCTGATTAACTTTCTGTGAATTTTATTTTGGCTTTTCAAATTTTTTCTGATAGTGAATTAATTTTCTATAGATCGAATACTGAAAATATTCCTTTTGAGTTCAGAATTCAATGAAATTTAAGTTTTAAATTAAGATTTACTAAAAAATCTCACAAAGACAAAAGTAAGTCGAGCTAAAGAAATACAACCCACAATTGATTAAAATTGGTTAGTCGTGTTTTCGCGCTTCTTTGACATAAAGTACTCTTAAAGCAGTCTCAAGTAGCAAATTTTACAGTTGCATGAAGAGTCTCAGAGTTTCTTAGATTGTCTGTAAATTTGTTGGAATTTCTCTTCAAACAAAACATTTTTATAATAATGGGAAATTTTTTAATTGGCGTGTTTTAAAATGTTTCTTGACTGTTTTTAAGTTTATCAGACAATTTTTTGAGATTTGCCAAGATTTCCTGGTAGAAAATGACAAGCAGTTGAGTACCCCAAAGAGTGTGTCTGCATATTGTGTGTCGTGCCTGAGAAGCAGATCAACGACAATTCTCCAACAATTTCTAAGCAATTCCAAAAATTCAGACACAAAAATTAGATTTTCAAATTAAAAATAACAAGTGATTTTGGAATTGAATTATTTGACAAAAATGAGATAAACACGAATGGTCTCAAAATTTAGCAAACAATGACATTTTCGTAGAAATCTTTTTCCTATTTACTATTTAGATTTATTTGTCACAAAAAAAAGTTAGCCTGAAAAAATATTTAGAGATTTCACTTATGCAATGTTGCAGAAATCTTGCAATGCTTTAGAAGTATTTAGAATAAGAAAATAAGAAATAGTTCTACAGTTTTTGTACTGTAAGTGACAGAAATTCTAGTTTAACAAAAAAAATTAAAAAAACCAAACCACAAAAGTTTTAATCAATTTTTCAATCAAACCAACTGCATGATGCTCTACCAACGAATCATCGCTAGTGGCTTTTTTAGAAAGTCCACTGTCCGCACTATGAAATGATATTAAACTACATAAAGTATCAATTTCAAGAAAAGAATCTGAATCATAATACAGTCATCTTTAAAAATTGAGAATCTGAGAAACTGAACAACATTCAAAGAAAACAATAAAATTTTCATCAATACTTAAAATTTAATCAAACTGAAAAAAAAAATCAAAGAAATATGTTCAATAAAAGTTATTTTTGATTAGTTCTCAGATTTTGAGATGAATTCAAGAATCTAGACTTTCTTGAAGGTTTCTCTAAGATTTCTTAAAAAACACGAGTCTTACATAATACAAATATATTTATTAACCAAACAAGCTCTTGACTTAAAAGCTCATAAATCTGCCAAATAATTGACTGAGACCAATTGGCTGGAAATTCATTGAAATTTTTGGAAATATCGTAAAACATTGAAAATCGAAACAGCTCGCAAACAACGCCATTGTGCTCTTTCTCAATTGAATTTGTGAATATGCGAGTGAATAACAACATGAGCGTATAACCTATGATTTGCATTATTTGATTTACATTTTCCAGTGAGAATTTAATACATATTCATATCGAGGCTTCTCTTGAATTGAATCATGTAATTTCAAATGTATTTTGAATTGAATTGGCAGTGAGGCTTCGAGCTGCTTTTAACAGATGAACAAAGGTAAATTTACAAATGAAACCTGCAGGTTTTACCACGGGTATAGAAAAAAGTAAGTTTTTTTAAGAAGCATTTTTCAAGATTCTATACAGACTTTGGCCACAGAAATGCCATGTCTTAATGACTAACAATTATCAAAAAGAGCCATAAAATTGACCTCCTTATAAAATTCACAAATAAATGATTAAATCAGCAAAAAAACCACAATAACCAAAATGCATCAAAAGTTCAAAGTTCCCCAAATGATTCACTGCCCAAAAAACCGTCTCCATAACTGAAAAACACAACCATATGACTTCAACACGATTATTATGCAAAGTTGATGCGCCTTTTACGGCCTACAAAATGCCAAATCACTAAATTCAGTCAACTCAAAGCCAATATTCATTCAAATTCATCCAAAACCATTCACAATCACTCCCAAAACCATTCATACATTTCTAAATGGGACCCTTTGTCAATTAGCAATTCAAATTCCAAGAAACATTTCACAGATTATTGAATTATTTCGGAATCATTTGTGCTGATTCGCTTTTTTTTTGTATGAGATATGCGAAGAATATGCAAATTAATTCAAGTGGCGGGTGCCGAGTGAGGCGCTTCTCCTCGGAATCTAATGAATGATTGAATTTGAATGAATTAAGTGCCTTTGCTCATCAATTAGCCAAATTGTTTGATGGTTTTTACATTGTTTTTGATTGTAATGCATTTACTCGGAGGAATTGTCAAGTTTCAAGGATTTTGATGGCAGTAACATCGATGATTTGGGTAATTGGGCAATACTTTATCGGTGGGTGTATACTATTGTAATATATCCAGGTTCATACGACATAAGATTTAGCTATATGCAAATATTTTGCAGAAACTTGTTATTTTATAAACGTTATACAAGTACGATTGTGTCGCTGAAAGAGGAAAACCAGCCAAAGGCAAACCAAAGAAGTCAATTTAAATGAGCAATCAACCAATGACATGCGTGTTTGCCAATAATAATAACTCAAAAGTCAATAAATTTATTTTCCTGTTTCTCAACTTCACAACTTCTCGCCAAAACCATTCATTCAGAAAGTACAACAAGTCTTCTAACAACAAAACACTGTGAGACAATCGTTTTAAAGATATTTTTAGAATAAAACACAAAAATTATTCATACGTTATTCATCACATTCTGTGATTATGTGCGACTGATTTGCATGTCAATCGAATTTACTCTTCTAATTTGTTCGAATTTGACTGTGGATTCAGTAATTCTCCAATTACTCGTCGATTCAAGGAGATTACTTGTATTTTGTGCGTTTACTTGAGATTTTGAAGTTTTTCTAAGCATTTTGTAATTCAATCGAATAAATTGTTCAATTAAATTAATTAAATGACGAAATTATTCCATATTTCTTAAAAATGGTTGAAAAAAATAAAAAAACAAATAAAATAACATAAATGTGACTTTAAAGATCCATTTGTTTATTTGTTTAATTGAAGAATTATGCAAAGCGCCTACACACAGCGTTGCAGGCAAATTTCTACGCTTGATTATAAGCTGTTTTGTTAATCACCTAATTAGTATGGAGGATTTTCCCAAGAAATATTCATAATGATGTGATGGAATCACCTTTAGCTCGTTTAGATTGAAAAAATTATGGGGGAAATGTTTTTATGCTTTTTCATGCAATTTATGAAATTAGTGACATCGAAAAACTCATATTTTACGCAACTTTATAGGAACATTATAGATGATGGTGTCATAAATGTTAATTAAGCAATTTGAAGGCAAAAACTTGAATTCCATTAAAAATTAAACTCTTCAAATTTAAAGAAATGACGTTACTTTAACATTAGTCAATAATTTCACTCCATTAATACTCATTTCCCAACATAATTTAGGTTTCTAGTGAAAAGCACTTGAAGTTTCTGTTTAAATTGAATTTAACATAAACAAATTGGAAATAAACACATTTTAACATTAAACATTTTCGAGTTTTGTAGTTTCAATTGCGGGTTGACTTTCATTCGGTGGATTCTTTGATAAATTATTCATCAAATAAAATAGCTCCACTCTTTTGCGAATAAAAAATTATGTGAGTGTTTCAAAGAAAAGTTTCATAGAGTTGTTTGAAATTACTGATTGAACAAGAAATTTATATCAAACAATGATATTTCCATTATTCTACACAATCAAACATAACCCTATTTTTAAAAGCTCTATTACAAAAAAGACTACACTTTTTGCACAGACAACAAACCCATCGACCAAAATTGATGACGTCCCACTTTCAATTTCAGCCTACCATTTGCATATTTTTAGCATAAAACCGCCATAAAGTAAATTTAAAACAGCAAAAATTCCCTGTTTTAAGTTGACGATGTTCGAGAAAGACTGAAAATAAATACATGAAATATTAAAATAACGACCCAAAGCCACTTCACAAAATTCAACAAACTCGCAAAATTCACGTTAATGTAATATAGCTCTGAAGTGTTTAGAGTGTTCGTTGCGTTCAGTGGCCGGAAGTGGACAATAAATGAATAAAAGTAATGAAACAACCGGATGCCCAACCAATAATGTCTGCATGAAATGGTTTTTTGCAGGCGAATTATTATTTCAAGGTCATTGTGATATTTTTTAAAACTTTATTATCTGCAATCTTCACTGAAAATATCTACCAAATTGAATTTAAAAGGCAGAGGAGCAACTAACATAGGAAAACGGGAGAATATTTAACAGTTTCAGCACATACATGATTAAGGTTGGCAATACATAAAAAAGGGTGGGACTATGAAATAATTTTTTGCAGAAAGATTGACTTTTAGATGAGATAATTCGATTCTACACTAAGATTTGGTTAAGATTATATAGATAATAAGCTTCTGAAGATACAGTCTAACTTCACTATAACCTGAATAATTAGCATTCCCACCACCTTTTAATATAATGAAATACTCTAACCACATCCAGAAACACGTTTTACTTTTGTTTCAATTATACTTCCAATTCGTTAACCGATCTACGTGTAGATTTTTTAATTTTAGACTTTTTTACATTAAAATAAAATTTTATGTATTTTTAATCAATAAAATTCGAGCAAGAATCCAACAAATTCGAACAAAATTGAATAAAATTGAAATTAATGCTACAAAGCCAATAATGTTCATCGAAAAAACATAAAACAGAATTAAAAGTTACTTTTCATTTTCAACTTTTTCTACTAAATAATTTGCGTGGATAAATGGAAAAGCCTACAAAAGTGTACGCAAGTAATATTCAATCAATTTCTGGAGTTTCGATATTTATTTCTCTAAAACCACACAGCAATAACTCAGCAAAGTTCAATGAACCGTGTGGTTGATCATGTGTGACGGTGCCATTCAAGATTAGTTTCAAATATGAAATCATACACGTGGAATGATGTTTTTCAGGATTTTTGATAGAATTACTGCGAAGAATTGAGCTACTTTCTGAGTACTTCGACAAATTCTAACTACTCTTTAAGTTTTCAGAAACTACTCGAAAAATCTAAATTTATTACTCCACCCTTTCAAAAGACCCTTCAAATCAATCATATACCATCGTAAAACGATGATTATGTATAAATTATTGTTTTGTCAATTTTACGAGTCTTTCAGACGCGCAACAATCAAGACAATTGGCTGCTAATTGACACCATAATTGGAAGAAAAGTTGCCCAAAATAGTCGAAATAGCAATGACGATTGATTTGGAGTTTTTGGACAACAGTTTGATAAAAAAAGCTGTCGAATTATGGGCCTGAATTGATGAATAGCGTGTGTTCAAAATAGAGAGTTGTTGATTTTATTCATTAGCGTTAAGAAGCTTTCAATTTCTTCAAGCATTTTCGAGAATCTTAGAAAGTTAGAATTTATTTAAATGATGAAATATGAGACATTTAACAAGAGATGTCGTAGAAAACAAAGCTTTTAATACTATAAGCTCTTGGAGCTTCCTGGAAAATCTTATGTTTATTACGCAAAATATTGTTTTCCTCAAGCAGCTTCGTTTACGAACAATTGCTCATTTTCATCAAGACAAATTGTTTTGGCTCGCTCGAGGCAAAAACAAAAAAGCTATTAAATACCAATATTTGAATTTCCTCAAACATTCAAAAACATTAAAATTGTCTTAGAAAACTGAACAGATTGTGTAAGAAGAACAAAAGTAAAGAAATACTAACCTTGTACACTTGGCCGTACGTTCCATTCCCCACCACCTCAATCAGCTCGAATATGCCAGCTGGGTCCTAAAATAAAATAAAAAAGAGCATAAAATTAGTAAAAACGAAGTTATGTTTGCTGAAAAATAGAAAAATTGCTGGAATGTTGAATAATTTATTTTAATATTGACTATGCTAGTCTATGTAGCAACAACTAATCGAGATCAATTAATCGAGTTCAAAGCGGCAACCAGCCAGCAAAATGTGCAGACCAATTAGTCATTCCCAGTCAGCTTCCAGCAGTTGGAATTGAAAATTCCATTTACTGAATAATTGAAAGAATTTGTATTAATTTCGAATAAATTGATATAAAACTTGAAAATATGAAAGAACAGAAAAGGTTTTTGGTCAGGGTGTAATGTTGAGTACATTTTGAAGGAAATCTGTTCCATTAAATGGATTTGACCTTTAATAAGTTGATCAATATGCATTTTCGGTAACAACTCGCAAAACTACTTTAACAGTTTCCCCTTACCGATAAAAACTGATGGAATAAAATACTTTTTGTCACATTAATTATGCAAAACACGTTTTCAGAAAAAATTCACATAAATCATGAGATATTTTGTAATAAACTAAGATAATATTAATTAATAACAAATTTTAGTCCAACTTATTTTTTATATCATAAGTAAAACAACATTTTCTTAAATTTTTTAGAAAACATCAAGAAACCGCTGGAGCTCTTTATTATTCCGAAGAAACCGAAAAAAGTGTCTACTATTCCCTCGACAGTCATTCCAAAAAAAAATTGCTCAATAACTTCATGCGTGGGAGCCCAAACAGCAGCCAATTTTAATAATTTCAATAATTTCAGGTTTTTACTGCAGAAGGTCAACATTCTTGGACTAATCGGTAAAATTCGATATATATTCGATAAATTCACAATCCATTTGATATTATTGGAACCAATCGACAATCTTTTGGTTGGGTTAAATGAATTTTTAATTAATGTATCTATATGCAAGCTTTCGAGCATTCAACAGTTAAAAAATTATCGACAAATATTGCAATTTCCATCGTAAAAAAGGAATGGCTTTGATCTTTTATTGAAATGTGAAGTTATTTATCTTCAATTTCTCTTGGTAGTAATTATAGCAGATTAGTTTAAGCTGAGAGTTAACAATGAGTTCCTAAGAAAGTTTATTGTGTATTTTGTTTATGCTGCATTTTTTTCATTGTACATAATTGTGTAGTATTGTGTTTTATGATGGTTTGTAAAAGATGGTTGTATATTCGCTGCTGCTGATATTGTTCGCGTTGCTGACGTTTGAATTTATTTTTTTGTTAGATCGGAAAGTGAGATGACAGTCTTTTGTATTTTAAGCAGGTTTGAACATGTATAATCCAGAATATATCGGCTTGCGGAATCTTAAGAAATAAGTTTATGGTCAAGTTTATTAGAAAAGCTCACGGGCTCAACTTTTGATTGGATTAAATTATTTTGAGAAAATTTTTATGATGTTTAAAGAAAAAACTATCAAGATAAAGTCAGGTTTTGCAGTTTCTTCAAATATTTAAAAAGCTGCAGCTCTTGAATGCAGTAAAACTTCCAAACAAATTAATATATCTTTACTTAATTCAAAATTATACAATTTCAGTCTAATTAAAAATTTTATTCTTACATATTTTATTTGTTTTACGACTATTATACATTAAAGTTTTCTCAACTTATCTCAATGTTTTGCAAATATTTCCTATATTTTCATTTAATTTTTCTAAAGATCTTTGAATTCATTTTGTATTCTGTTTCCAATTCCTTTTTATTATAGTGCAATTATTGCTTTTATTACTTTTACTCTGCATTATAACAAATTTACGACTTTTTCAGATAATTATCAGTTTTTAAATGCAATCCATTGCAATCCATTAAAATCAATATTATTTACCATTTATTTGGCAAATTTTCTATACTTAAATTTTTTTAATATTAATGAATCGACAATTCAGCTGAAAAAGCTAAAAACTTTCATTCATTTTAAAAATAAATATCTAATGAGTCACAATATAACAACAAATATTTCAAAACTGCCGATTCGAGGCAAAATCAACAAAATAAATGCATTTGTGCAATTCGATGCTCAAAAACTGATAAGCGTTAATTTACAAAATTATCATAACTTGTGAAAATTTATTAAAAATTGCTGTCTGAATAAAATTAAAATTGCAAAATCACTAAAAAAACAAAAAACAGGAAAAAGATCCATTTGCTTGGGTTATCGTCTTAATTTACGAGCAAACCGTGCATAATTCATGTTCAAGTGTTTTTTATGGACTTTTTGTTTGCAATAAATTTAATCAAGCTTTTGTTCAACAAACATTTTATAAAATAAAATGTGTCAAGAGAGAATTATGAAACGAGTGCGAGTGGAGGCAAAATATTGAGGAAGTTTGTGATGTCTCTGTTTTTTAATAAAAATTTGCACTTTTCTAAAAGAGAAATGTCTTGGAATATCAAGCTTAAAGCTTTGATTATTGAAAAATGTGGTACGGTTCTCAAAAATTGAATGTGGAAATTTTGTCTTTCATAAGTTCCATTTTTTTGCATAACTTTTATTTATCTCCTACCTATCGAAACTACAACATTTAAAAACCCCGAAAACTGAATTAGACCAACCATTCCAAAAGATTTACTACTATGAAAGAAACGTCTAATTTCTTTTCTCGTGAATAATTAAAACACCGCCACGAGGCAGGTCATTCCAATACCCGAGAACAACATAACAAAGCACTCCATTGAGAGCATTATAAGCATAGCACAAGCTTCAAGATTGTCACAAGCATCAATAAAGCGAAGAAACCGCACGCAAAAAACAAAACAAGATTTGAGAAAAGCTTAAGGAAGGCAATCAAGCAGGCACAAACGACATTTTTTTATTGAGAAGAATTTAAGACAGAGGTCGGAAATTTCTAGAATTTTATGGAAACTATGAAATTAAGGATATACTTGTGATAGAAGAATATTAAAAGATGTTCTAAGAAATAAAGCAAAATGTTTTTGAAACCTCCCATACCCTGCTTTCTTATTCTAAACCTCATTGCTGCAATTCAACGCAATTTGCGTTTCTTGAGTATATCAGCTCAAATTTCTTCCTCACCAACTCAACCAGCAAAGTGCCATTAAGTTCTTGTGGCACAGACAAAACAAAAAACAGTATGAAAAGTACTGCCTACAAAGGCACGAGCCTTAGAGTCAGGTGATAGCCAGGCCACAAAGCGAAAGCCACCTCAGACGGAGAAAAGCGCGAGAAACCGCTTTTAGTGATATTAGTTTTTTAGTGCGGTGCAAACTGGAATAAATGAATTGAATGGAATAAAGCGAAGCCATTAATCATTGCGCCGTTGCTCTGCAATGGGTCGTAAATCAGCGATAAATATTTTTCGCCTCAAAGAACTCTGTAAATTATTTGACGAGGCCCACGCCTTTAAGGTGAAGAGAATAGTCTTAGAAGTGGTCAGTTGAGGTTTGTAAGTAAAAAAAATAAAAAATTAAATAAGGTTTTATATGGTTTTATTTTGCGATATGTGTGAAAATTTTAAGGTAAAATCAAAAAAAAAAAAACAATGTACCAAAAATACCTTATACCGAATCATGTTAGCTGGGCATCGAACCCTCGCATCTGAGAAGAAACTGCCAATACAAAACAGTCCACAACACTTTATTAACATATTTTCAATAAGAAGCAAAAGATTCTCCAGCATTCCCAGTGAACCATTGAATTGCCCAATAATAATTCAGATCACTCCAGCCGAACAAGAGACTATTATACATTAATTCCACCCAGATTATAAAATTCTGTTCAAAACTTTTCCCATTCTATCAATTTGGTTGTTTGGTCTCGCCTGATTTAAGCCTCATTTGTGCTCTCCAATAAACTTCCACTAAGTATATGCTTATGCTTATTAAACAATGTAAAGCATTATTAAATAGCATTAAAACTTGAATATGCATATTATCAGAAAAGATGTAAGAAAGGCACAAAAACTTAAAAAGCGTTATTAATCGTTACAAGCACTACTTTTGTAACTTTTGTTGCTTTCCTGAAAGCCAAAAAATCTGGCTAACTTAAGTACAAAAATATTCCAAAAAACATTCAAATTTGATGTATCAGCTAAACTACTGAACATACTAAAAATGAAAATAGCTAAGCGAAACTAAACTGTCCAATTTTTATGATTTTACATTTCGAAAATGTGAGCAACAGCATTAAACAACATTAACCAGCATTAGCAGACATAACCATTCAACGTGATCGTTCTCAGAATTATTATCTTTGAATGCGCGAGACGTGCAGCAAGTCTTTGTGTGAGCTCTTTTGAATATTTTGTATTTTTCGGGCATTACAGATTTGTTTTTGTGGAAATTTCTTGTAGGTTTGTAAAGTATTGTTGGCGTTTTTTGTGAAGTTTTGTTAAGTTTGTGAGGTTTTTGTGAAGATTTGAATAGCTTTTTAATTTGGATTAAGAGAAACTCTACTTTTGTTCGATTTTTGAAGCACACAATTCGGTCAAGTGGCTGCAAGTGTTGCTGCAAACAAGTGGAAGAGTGATTTTTGGAAAGAGAATTGATTAAATTTGTTTTTCGATTATTCTGCAATATTTTTCTGCAATAAAATTGATTTCAACACAGGTAAAAGCTTAGTTTGTAATGACAGTCTCAATTACAATAAGCAATGGTTCAAATCCCTGCGTATGATATGTAATAAGCATAGCTTTTGTTTAATTTTTTGCTATATCCTTTAATTGTATTTTAAAATACCCAAAAATCGATTTCTCTCCATCCAAAATCACCCTCATCACCTGCAATTCATCACCGGCACTCTCAAGCTCGACATTAATCCTCTCACCGTTTCGACTACTCTGCCCCAACAAATTCAGCTCAAGACACTTTCGTCACAACGTCTTGGTTCTGGTCGCACTTGATCGCACTTGATCGATTCGATATTACGATCAGAGCCAGGCCGAAAAACCTGAATTGGTAATTGCGCAGAGCGTTGTTTGCTCGAATTATCAGAATTACAGCGTGACAGTGACCGACTTCGAGAAGCATTAATTGGAGCTGTAGTTTTGTAGTTGCTGTATGTTTCAGACATTCAGCTTCTTCAGTTTCTTCTCTATTTTGCTTGCACTGCCAATAAACGCGAGCAACAGTAGAAATGGTGTTGCTCGAAATTCAATAATCGCGTTCAGATGGAGAAATTGTATACTTTGAGTAAGTTTGGTTAGTTGGCTTTGGGGTTTATTGAACGCAATGTTGTCAAATTTTAGTTGCTCAAAAAAAAATTTATAAATTGACAATTAATTTAAATGGAATCGAACTCTTGACGATGATTCTGATTATATGGATAATATTTTACGAAGAAATATTTCACACAAAATGCTATAACATCCTATAATCAATTAAACCCAAAACCACTTCAGTCTACACAAAATAAAGAGCAATGACTGCATTAAAAAGTTATTCACAGGCCTTTTATGTGATTTATGTGCTTTTTATAGGAGTTTTGCATATTTCCAATATTTTTATTCAAATGCTAATTCAGTAAAAACTCACACAAACTTTCAGCAAATTCAAATAAATTCAAATAAATTCAAGCAAAATTGTGAATGAAATGCATATTAATCCATAAATCATGTTACTTTTGCAATAATACCATTTAGTTCAAATGTCCATTTGTTGCCAGATGAAAAATAGTCGATTTTTTAACATTTCAGAACGTATTTGCAAGTCTCTATTCTATAAATCATTCAAGAAGCAATAGAAATGATTTTTTTATGAAATATTTTGAGGAACCCTTCTACAGAATAAAATAAGTATGCAAGAAATCAGTAATCAGTAATCAAATAATTTATGCAAATCCTTAATATATTCCTTCACATTTCCAACCATCTAACAATCGCAACAATCGTACAAATCAAACTTGCAAAAATATAATTCAAGTAAATATTCTGAAAGGAAGAAAAGATAATTGTTTTATGTCTCAAGACAGTAAACCATTCCAAGCCATTCCAAGCAATTCCGCAAGCAATTCAAAGTATATTCAGAATTTTCAAGTGTGGGTGCGTGGACACGTTCGCATTATGTGGATATAATATCAAGACCATGAATTTGCATGAATGTTTATCGCTCAATTTAACTGATTTAGCATTTTCGGTGTTTCATGCCATGTTTGCTCATTGTGCCCAATTAGGGAGCTTGTCAACTCGCGCTAATAATTGTTTGAAAAGCAAATAAACTCGCAAATATTCAGAACTTGATAATTAAGGCATAGATAATTGAGGATTTATTTGTCCATTCATTAAAGAATTAGAGTTGTTTGAAATAAGACTTAAGACTTTTCTTGAAAGTTTTTGAGTTTTTCTGACTCAACCCAAAAACTTCCTACAAACTTTCCTGAAACAATCTTGAGAAATTCTTCATGGGAGATCAAAATATTCCAAGAATTCGATTTAATTGGCTCAAGCCGCATCAAAAAGTTAAGAACTAATGCGATTCTTCCTAAAAAGCGACTAAAATATACTTATAAGACTTATTTAAAGCCAGCGCAAATATTACCAATTTAAATTATCAAGTGATTATTAATCCTCGGCTAAGCTTCCCAATAATGGAGCAAGCTATAGCTTTTGAATGTTTCGAGGAGTATTTTCTGTGGTATTGAAATATATGTAATGATCATGGTTTATGGAAGATTATTGAGTGAGTATACGATTTAATGGAATTTTTGAGGTTACTTTTTTTTTACATTTAAAAAATTTTTTATTGTTTAATTAAATATTTTATTGGTAGTTAATCCTCAAACCTCACTCAGTCTTGAGCAAAAAATATAAAAATCTTCTACAACACACAATTTTCTGCATTCCACAACCAAAAAAGCCAACTCGACTCATTTTTCTGGTTCTCTAAAGTCAAAACAAGTGGAATTGCTCAATCAGAATCAAATGAAACAAAACCAAACGTGACATGCACATAAAAACTAAAACACTGAAAAATTTGAAAAATAAATTTTAAAAATGAAAAAGTAGAAGAAACTCAAAAACTTATAAAATACAAAAAATAAACAGAGGAAACTTTACAAAACTGAAAACACAACAGCAGTTTTCAATTAAATCGATTTTGTCCCAAATATTTCTAATTTTAGACAGTTTTCTTAGCAGTGACCTAACATCTTAGCTAACTTCTAAAAATTTAAAAGAAACTAGTGCATAATCCTTATCAATGTCAAGTAAATAAATTTTTGGTCTAATAAATACATTTAATACATGTTTTCGAGCAAACTTAATGAATTCAATCCCCCTACGGTAATTTCTCTAAATCTTCTAACATTATACTTCCATTTTTCCAGACTTTTCTCAACTTCTAAGAGCTTTTCATGCTCCAGAGGTTAACGTTGATTAAACAAACAGCAACCCCAATACTCGATACCCTTTGTTGATTTTTTAGCTTCTTTGTTCTGCTAACTCTTCTTCTTAATCTCCAACATATTCGAAATTAATGAAATAGATGAAATAGCTGAAATGGTTGAAATTGATGCAAAAAGCACTTTCTCTGATCTACAAAAAACTAGCAAAAAATAATAATAAGCAAATAAAAGCACAAAAAGTGTTTCTAAAACATAATCTCGAGCACTTTTACACTCCATTTGCTTGGTGGAGCATGTGAACCGTCACCGCAAAGAATTATCGTCTATTTTGTTATGGAGATTGCAGGGTTTTGATAGGTTTGGTGAAAGATATTAAAAGAAGTAATATAAAGTTTACTTAATAAAACTTTATAAAATGAGAAATCCTGATGACTTCAAGTTACTCAATTCAACTTACGCTTTTGATATTAATTTTTAAACTTTAAAATAATAATGTATAATTTTCCACCCCTGCCCAATCTCATAAAGCCCCATCATCGTAAAAAACTACAATTTTCTTTAAACTTTTCGCCCAAGATTCACAATGCATGAGACAATCTTAGCATTCAAGCACTCGAGACTCTTGGAATAGAAATTGCTTCATTACCAAGCCAGAGTTTCAGCAAAAAGAGCAAAAGAGTATAAAAACGAGGCTTTAATTAGAAAATGACCTAATCAACTGCGCGTTGTGCTTTGGTGGCTTCCCCGAATATGAAAAAGATTATTTAGGAATGTTTTCCGAGTTTTGTTTGATTGCTTTGTTTTGACTTTCTTTGGATTTCTTTCTGGTTTTTGGAGATATAATATATGAAGAATCGCGAGATTGAGTAATTTTAATAATTATCAGAAGAAAAATTAGAAATTTGTGATATTTTAATTTTTTTTTTTGCTACGCTGGTTGGCTTATCAGCTCATCACAAGCGAGGCGTCAAAGTACTAGGAATTTTATCAAAAACTAAGGAATTCGTTTGATGTTTGATGGAGTGTGTGACTTTTGATCTTTTAACAAAATAAATGTGGTTTGACCAGTTTTTTGGTAGGAGTCATAGTTTTTCGGTGTAAAAGTGTGATTAATGTTTTATTAGACAATTTATCAGTTTTTTGTCATTTCTTGGAAACAATAATATTGGCATAACAAAGAAACTGTAATTAAATCTAAAAATCCAAACAAAATCATTTTAAACCAAGAAATATATCTTTCTAAATTATACCCCAAGATCAAATCTCTTTAAATTAAATAACAGTTAGAAGAAAGTCTCTATATTGCTTAATCCCATTCCATTAAAATAATTTTCATAATTCCAATTTAAGATTCCATAAAACAATTTTGCAAACCACCCGATAGCTTTTATACTATTTGTTGCTGATGGCTCCTTTGTATGCATTGTTGGCTGGTGCTTTTGCCGAGACACTTGAACGAGCAATAAATTGCCATGGATAATGTTAAGTCCATGTTTTGCACTGCAACATTGCAAAAATCAGCACAAAAAGCTTCGATAGAAAAGCTCAAAAGCATAAACAAGCTATAATCCTGAACAAAATCGATAATTTATCCTTTGGATGGATGATTTTGCAAGCTATAGGAAGTTGCAAAATCACATAAAGAAGGTTCAGAGTGGCGAAAAAGGTTTAGAAAGGTTCAATTGATTGTTTATGATCTTGTATTTAGATTTATGTTCTATAAGCTTAATTGTATGCAATAGAAAACTCAATTGTTCAAGCTTCAGACCATCTTTCATCTATGCCATTCTTAAAATCAAAATACATTTAATTACAGGAAATTCACATCACAACAAAATAGATAATTTAAATTTAACAACCACAAACAGTATTTTCTTCAAATAAAAGACAATTAACTACATTTTAAACAAATTTTAATAGATTTGTAACATTTAAAGCCACTCTTTCCAGCTAATTATCTTTCAAATATAAATAATTTTTACTGCACTTCGAGCTCGCCCAAGTGTCTACGCTTCACCGAAATACACAGCAAAAAAGCAGAAAACATCTTAAAACTCTCTTTACCGAGCCAGTGTAATATAATCTCAATACAAACTGACAGTTTTCGACTACAAAACAGCAAAACCTCGAGCACTGCTTAAACTACAAGCGAAAACTCGTTAAATTCAGTAAAAAAGCCAATAAACAAACTTTTAAGATTTTTCAAAGATTTCAGCTTGAATTGTTTTTTTTTGCTGAGCAATTATTTTTTAGGCGAACAAATATCGACAGATGACGTCACTGAAAAACCGTCAACCATGAAGTTTATGAAACGAAGCTTCGAGTTTCGTTTGATATGCTTGATTTGCTTAATTCTGCCTACTTTTTACTGCTGACAAAAGAAATTTATTTGTGGCTTTGACTCAGATAGTTAGATGTAATGATAAAGCTTTTCCTTTCTTCTGCATTCTTTGCGCTATTTAGCAGGCAAAGATTGTGATTAATGAATTAATGGGTTGCTTAGCAATGTTGTTGGAGATATGTGGCGGTATCTTTTAGTGATGACATCACCGCATTTGTTTTGCATCAATTCTCATTAAATGCTTTTGTGTTGTTACCAAGAAATGATTGGGACTCGTGATATGTGTGATATTATTCAATTTATTGTCACTGACAACGGAAAAGTCAAAACATGTTTTTTTGGTAGTTTTTGTGTTAGAGATAGTATGAGGAGACTTTCTTTGTGTTTGATATTAGAATTGAGATTATTTTTCATAAAACATTATGTTAGATAAGGTTTAAATTTTTCTAAATCACACTCAAAAGCTAAAATTACTTAAATCAACTTTTAGCAGTTTTGACTAAATTTCAATATTTTCTACAAAAAAAAAAATCAATTTAGCTACAACTTTCACTGCAACAAAAACTGCACAAAGCGCATCTTCCCAACAAATCCAAAAATAACCGTCACCAAAACAGAATTCTTCCTAAATTTAGCCAAAACATTTCCCATTTTCCATAAATCCACAACAAAGTCAAAATAGTAATTTTAAAACTTCGAAGCAAAACAAACAGGAAATTTTTCTATATTATATTCGTTCATGAAAACAGAGAATATGTGAAAAGCAAGGAAAACTGGGAAATCTCGCATTTTCATCTTTTGAGACACAAAATCACAAATCATGAAAAAGTACAAACATTTATATTGTTGTGATTTATTTTTAGCCGAAAACTCAGGAAAAAATCCGACTTTTCCATTTTTTACAAATTTCCTTATATCATTTAATATGAACATTTTGAAAGCTTTCCAATTAAATGTCGAGTGCTTTAGCGAATATTGCTGACTATTCTGATGCTTCTTCTCTTTGAAATTGTTCAAATTTGTACACAGTATCCCAGTACGTCATAAACCTCCAAAACCATCCTAAGCAAGATTAATAACAGCTTTCCACCATAAAAACTCAATAAATTTAGCTTTTCATGCACTTTTCGAGTTTTGTTTGATCTAAAACCAACAAACTCTACAATGATTCATCAACTAACACAATCTCACATCTCGTTTTTGTCAAACAGTCAAGCATCATCAACTCGTAGCTGGGTCTATGCCTCCGTGAACCAAAATAAATAAAATAATAATCGGAATAATCCGAGAATAATCAAGCGACCAACACCAGCGCAACTTCCACCAGCGCTCAGCTGATGATTTCCGGTGACAAATGAGCAAATGACAATCAACAACAACAAAAAAAATTGAGAAATACTTGAAAAATGTTTGAAATATTTGAACATTTCAGCCACGAAAATTAATAATCTGTCGGTTAACTGAAATATGATCTGAGAATGTTTGACAAAATTGTGATAAAATTGGAAACAATGCATTCTGGCAAGGTGTGTGGAATGAGAAGGATAAATCATTGTTTGGAGGATTTTTGTATTTTTTCTTGATTTAAATATTTTTTATTTTAAGGACTTCTTTAGATATCAGAGGACTAAAGTTACGTAACATTTTTATATGTTAATGGTTCATTGGTTTATCCTCGAGACTGAAAGCTTCTTGGTTCAAAATCCAATAAACCCAAAAACCACAGCACGAGAAGGATGTCAAGAAGCTTCCTCTCCTGTGTTTTCGTGGTTTGTCGATATTCTTACAATAAACCACTTTTTCACTTCTCCACTTGATTAAACCAAGAAATTTCTGCTCTGTTAATAAGTTTACAAAATTTAAAACGCTTAAGAAAATAAATTATGAGAAAATTAAATAAGAATATGACTCACAAAACAATTGAACAACAAAAGCAATACAACTATAGCGTTATACGCTATCTCTACTGACCTCGCCGCCATTTGACTTAAACCCTTTCGCTGCAGCTCATTAATCCCCTTTTCCAGCACATCATTTTGTTTTAAATCACTTTAAAGGCGAATCGACGTTTAACAGCCTTTTTTAACGATAGTTCAAACATTTTCTTGACTCTCTGATGTTTTTGGTGTTTTATACAAGTTTTACAAGGTTTTTTTTAATGATTTGTGACGGATAATTTTTATGATTCTATGCTCGTTCAAGTGCGTTTCGGATCATTTGGCAGCTGGTTTTATTTAGTTTGAAAGATTGTATGGAATAATGGATTTTGTTAGAGCTTGTGGGCTTTCATGAATAATTTCTGATTAGTACGTACTTGAGATTTTGGTAGTTCTGATAAATTTATGCTGATTATTCAAAACTTTGTTTCAAACGGAACAAATTTCATTTAAAATTTATTCAAAGAAATCTTCAATACAGTTTATTTTATCAGTCAAATCGTGAATCAAAATTTTCTATGAATTTATTTAGTTCATAAATTTCCACTAAAAACCAATCATAAATCAATCACATGCTAATTGAAGTACTCTCAACCTTTTTGGCGGCTGTATAATGATTAAACTGACTGAGCTGGTATAATTTATTTCCAAGTATTTTATAAATTTCCTGAACACCAATATATTTTGAGTGAGTTCCACACAAGTTCACAAGAAGCTTTTTCACAAACAAACAAAAAAAGCCATAAAAGTAAAATCAACTCTATAATAAAAACCGCCTCAAAATTAATCACATCAAAATACCGAAAATTACGACTGAAATTACTTTTATTGAAGTTTCTCTAGCCTCTAAGTGATAAGGAGGAACTTTTTCTCACATACAACAAAATGTACAAAATATACAACAAACAAACAAACAATCAACAACTGTTCAAATATTTGATGGAGATTATTAATTACAAATAGAGAGGCAAAAAAAGTGTAATCAAACAATGAATCAACTGTTGGTGGAGCTGGAAATAGCTGAACAAAGTTTACTGTGGATTACTTTGGAATTATGCTCAAGTCGAGCTGCATTTAGCTGATCGTGGGTTGACGAGAAGCAGACTGTTCACCCAATTAAGACGGGACAGACTTTATTAGACTTTTTGGTCTATTTGGCCTGTTTTATGATTGAACGCTATTAAATTTTATTGATTTAAATTTTATTTTTGTCGATTTTTATATGATCTTGGATTTTTAAATGGAAGCAATTGGAAGGGAAAGGTTAGAATTAGTCAGTTGGGCGAGCAATTAAATTTGAGAGTTTTTTGATTGATTTGTTTGAGGAGTTTAGTTACTGCATTATTCCTTTTAAAATAGGGTCGTTTAAGCATGATAAGGGTTGATAGGGGCGAGTTTTGATAATTTCTACAAATTAAATATTTAGTCTTAGAAAAGTTTTGAAGAAATATTGTATTTTTTACGATTTTTTTTGTTGATGTTTTATACCGAGGTTGACTTTCTATTGGTTGACCGCTTTAAAAAAACATATTTGTAAGATTTTGAAGAATTAATAGGGGTTTTCTTTAAAACTAATTTAAGACACCGTATAGTAAATATTTTAAAGAATTTAAAGCAAGTAGACTATTTCTAAGTTCTATGCTAATTGGTTCCATAAAAAATCCATGAAATAACAAAAATAATCTTCAAACAAAGAAAACAAAAATATTCAAAGCATAGAATCTATGATTAACCAACCAGCATTTCCAGTTATAATCACTCTTTCTTCTCGCATAATCCAATTAATCCACTGAAAACGATCTCTACGACAATATCCAACCATAATTCCTGATTTTATGTCACAAACACCACTCAGAGCAGCTTCCAAAGCTAATTAATTTTTCGAAAAGGAATTAAAGAACCTTAAAAAACTAAAAGAAATTAAAGCAACGTTAATGATCTTCTCGTTTGTTTTTTGAGCCACTTCTGATGGTTCTTGAAGCTTTTTTTGTTAGTTTTCGATGCTTTAAAATAAAGTTAAAATCAACAAAACACCAAACAACTACAACAAAATGCTCCATTATATCAAAATGTGATGGAATTGTTGAAAATGCTTTAATTTGTATAATTTTAGCTCAAAATTCTCCAAATAAAAGATTGAACTTAAAACAAGCAATAATTTCCAAATATGGGTAGGGTTTACCAAATTTTTCGGCATTTCTAACATTGTTTAGCTTTTACCACAAATTTTGTGTTTTGCAAATAAATTAAAAATTTTTACACAGTTCTGAAAAACATAAAAACTATTCTGAACAAGAACTTTCTCGAGACTCATCAATTTCCCGGGAAAATCTATCCAATCACAATATATATACCAACTGATGGTTTAATTTGGCTCGGTGGAGCTTCGCATTAGTATTACGGCCTGAACGGTTCATTTTTCCAGTTTTTCCAGTTCTTTCAATGTTTGTACTGCTTGTAATGCTCATAATGAATTGTGAATCATTTTAATGCCTTTTAGTGCTTTTAATTCTTTGTAATTCTGCTGCTTTTTTGTGTGTAATTCTTTTAATTATTCTTGCTTCTCTTAATTAGTTCGTTGAGAGAATGTGTGCCTGAGCACATTGATTGTTCATGCTCGCCTAAATGTCATTGTAGCATTGTTGATGCTGTTTTGGTGCCTTTATGCGCTCACAGCTTCGTGACCTTCATCGGGCGATGTGACTATGTGGAGTTTTTCGATAATTTTGTTGCTTTGTTTGATTTTGTAAGTACCAAGAGTTATGGAAATTAAAGGAAAAACATGTTTCTACATTATACTATAAAATAGTACTTCAAGAGCTCTTAATTAGATTTTTTGAAATATTAATCAACTCTATAATATATATTTAACAGCTTTATACTGTCAATCCTTTTCCACATCAAAATTCTTGGCACTTTCCGCAAAGTTTTTGTATTTTGTGTATTTTTTTTAACTTTATGTACAGTTTCAGAATTAATTAAGCTGAGTGAACGAAAATGCTGCGCGAAAGGTGCTTAATTAGCGCATTGTTTGCGGAAAATGAATCAATTAAGGGGAGCAACGGGAGAGGCGCGTGTGACTATGTGTTTGAATATTTGTAAAGGTTTTATGAATATTGTTAGAATGAGTATTCAAATTGTTTGTGAGTAAATTTAAATTTGTTCCAGTTTATAAATTTAAATAAGCAGCAAAATAATAAAAATAACATTAGAGAAAAAATGATTAATTGATTTTTAACCCCAATTAAAAAATGTACCAACCCTAATTTAGGACTAGCAATTAGGAATTCAAGCTAATTTAATGCATAATTAAGAATGGAGAATATAAAATTGAATTTTATGTAGGAAGGGTTGGTTTTGGATTTTCTGGATTATTTGCTGCATGCGACAATACAACTTACTCGAATTTCATTTTAATTGGATTGATGAAATAATAATTTATTAATGTGGTTCTGTCACGCTATTTGAGAAATTTTAACAAGAAATCGGTTATAGTCAAAATCCAATCAATTTTACATATGAATGAAAATGCAGTAGATTAATTGATTTTCCACACCGCCAAATCACCCTTCAAACAATTAAAATGCTTTACATGCTCAATAAATCATTGCTTGTGACATTTTCCTCCTCATCCTCCTGCACTTTTAGTCAGTTCATCTGTTTTTTATATTTTTAAATTTTTTAAACAAGATTTGGAGAGCTCAAGCATCGCAAAACTGTTTACAACTATTTACAGACTCCCACCAAAGATCTAAAGTTGCAAAGAGCCATAGCACCAAAGAACAAGTATCCAAATAACATAAAATCAACCAACAACTCGGAGAATTTTCCACAATTAGAATATTTTCCCGGCAAGTTCATGCAGCAATACCAACACAACCGCAGAGGGCAAGTGCTTGGAGCTAGTGTAAAAAGATTGTAGTTATAGTGTAGTTAGTGCAGTACTCTTGGGGAATATGTATGAAACAGTTAATAAAATTCATTGCTATTAATTTATTTATCTTCTCCATAAAGCTGGAAACTGTGCAAACGATGGAAATATGCGAGGCACTTGGAATCGAGCAATGTTAGTCAGGGACGTAGGAAGGTGCGGGAATTGAGCATTCAAAGTTGTGACTAAATACATTTTTAACCACTTTTTTATTAAAAAAATGTAACATGGACAATCACATCCTTTGATTTATTGAATTAATGAATTTAAAGTTGTATTTCTGAGTCCCCAGAATATCCAAATCGAACCACCGTCTCTGTTCTAATTCTTAACCAAAGCCTGATTCACCAATTTCACTCCAACAACAGTGGTGAGGTCTAATTGACGTTGTTGGCTGCGTTAATTATTATTATTAAAAAGGGCAGTCACCTCATTAAACATCGAGTCATATTTTAGAGTCGAGCAGCTAGTCGACATTATGCGATTCAGTTTTATGACATAGCCTGTACTATATAAATTCAAAAACAGTATAATACACCAGTACAGCTCCACAGCAGCCGCCACCATCAAACCAACAACAACTGGGATGAATGAAAAATGTAAAATTTACGAAAATATGTGGAATTGTCTGAAAATCGTTGCGTTATGCTTCACGTTGCTTTGTGAGTTTGTGGTAAAGAGGAAAAATATGAAAAACACATAAAATTTTTATAAATATGATGGCAAGGTTTTTGTTAGAATGCTCTGAATGTCATGGATTTTTTTGATTTGCAGAATATTTGACGACATTGCAGTGCAACAAAATGTATTGAAGCAATTTCCGCGCACTTTTTCTGGTTTTAGTGCTTTTTGAAGTATTACTATATAGACTTTCTAGACTTGGGTGGGTTTGATGATGTTAAAGAGGTGATAAGGAGTCTGGAGAGGGTGGGAATGCTCTTGAGCTTGAAAAGAGTAGAATTTTGATTATTTTGCTGCTAAAATGTTTATTGAGATGGAAATATATTGTGGTTTCTGGAATTTTATTGCTTTGATTAATCAGACGGTTTTAATTATTTACTTTAATTTTACAGAAACAAAAATCATGTACTAAAATTTAAAGCTGAAATGTTTTTAAATTTTATATTTTTTGGTTTAAATTTCGTTCAAAATCAATAATTCGATTAAAAATTGATAATCGTGATCATTTGAAGCAATCCATTAAAAATATTCAAAACATCCCCAAACTCCGACCCAAAAAATAAATATTCATCTTATCTCTTGTTGTCTGCAAAACAAAACACCTCAGAGCTACACAAAAGAACGGCAACCTCGCACCACCCAAAGCACTTTTCCATAGTTTATATATATCTCTTGATATCACATAATCGCACCCAGCAGCAAAAATATGCACAACTTGCCGTTCTATAGAACCGTACAGCCAGCTTCAATGCTACATTGCTACATTTTAACATTGCTGCTTCTTCGCTTCGTTCGATGGTATGTGCGCGGCTGGAGGAGATATAGAACAAAGAACGTGGCACAGAACTCTTCTCATTGCATATGTACAATCAGCTACCATCACCACTACATCACCTTGAAAGACATGCACTGCTTGCAGCAACGCAAATCTGGCAATCGCGGGCGAATTTTGCTGCGGTAATGCCATTTAATGCTATTTATTTATTCAGCAACGGTTCTTGGCTTATTCTCGCACCAAACAATATTCACAAGTTCTTTTTTGCTCATTCCGCATCGTTTTATTTTACTCTACAAGTTTTTTTCTTCAGTTAGTTCTCTGCTAATAATTCCAATTAAATGCGGAGCTACCACAGCTCCCATGAAGTGTTTTTTAAACTTTTAGTTATTATTTATTTGTAATATTTCGAATAATTTTCGTATAAATTTAGTGGAATCGACTTAAATTTATGAAAATATACGTAGCTTATGATTCAATTACGGAGCTGTGCGATAATGTGGTAATTAAAACTGCGAGAAAGATACGTTATTTTTGCTGTTCTTGGCGTTTTTCTCCTTTTCGAATAATTATTGCGAGGAATTCCTAAAATTCTAGGCGGTGAATCAGCGGAACTAGGTATTTTTTTTAGAGATTACGAGTTTATTTATTGAGACAGGGTGTTTTAGGCAGGTGAGTTGGGTGGTGACGCCAATAGTTTGGATGATTTGAAAATGCGAGGTTGACAAATATTATATTTTAATTAATTTAATAATAATTCAAAGCATTGATATTAAATTTTTTTTAAACTTTAGTAATGTTGTTCAAACGAATAGAATTAAAATTATGCTATTGATGAAATAATTATAAATTTTTTCTAGTAAAATCTATAATAAAACCATAAACGATAAATTCCACAGAAGCCGCAATCTTATCTGATGATTCAACTTCTATTCCACCAAATCTCCATTTTATTGCGGGAAAATTCGTAAATCCACTTCAGTTCAACTTGAACCATCAACCACTATTCAAAGCAAGTGGCCAATCACATCCTGACTCACCAAACTCTTCACAAATCACCCAAAAGCCAGAAAAACATTCTAAACTCGTTTGAACGTGTTTTTTTACTGCTTATTTTAAACTATTTAAAAATTATATATTTAAAGTCAGTTACTTCAACTTACTTAAACAAAACCTATACTTAAAAAGCGAATCACATTATCCACAACATTCACAAATCTACATTATTCACATTATTGAATTATTCACAACAACAAGGCAAGTGGCAGATCATCGAAAACTCGTTTTTTTCACATATTGGCATCGTAGAGAATAATAAAAATGCTCGAAAATAACGAAAATAGTGGAAATATTGAGAAAAGTGAGGATGAGACTTTTGGTTTTTTGAGTTTTTAGTTAACTTAAGGTACTGCAGTGTATTCAAAAAACCATTTCAATTTGAATCGATCATCAATAAAAGCGTGCCAAAATTATATGTCCCAGCCTCCACAAAAAGCTCTGAAGATAAACTATCCAACAATAATTCAATAATTGAAAGTTTCGCGAGTTTCTTTCGCTTGACTGAACGATGGATCAGTGCAGAGAGTTGTTTTTACTGGTTCTCCAATATTTTTGTGATTAATTGAAGCCAACAGCAATGATGACTTTCCATTCGGACTTGAAGAGTATCTTGAAGAGTGTCTTTGAATCAATTTAAATGTTTTAAATGGATTGTCTATGAACTTGAGATGGATTTATGATTAATGAATGAGTTTTATAGGGATTATATTGCATGATTTGAATTAATTTTGTTGTGATTGATCAGAGGGCTTATTGTTCGATTAATTTTAGAAGACTGATTAAGAAAATTCAAAATATCTACTAATTTTGAACAACCCATCAAAAATATTAAAAACTCGATTAATCGATTATAGAACGTCGATCAATCACTTTCTCAATCAACTACATCCAAAGCAAAATTCTGCAACCTTGGCCTCTGCTTCCCTGCTTTGGCTCTGCCAGTTGCAATTGCTCGATTTGTACGCATATAATCGACTTATTTTTGCAAGCAAAAAAATTAACTTGCAATTAGTTTGAATGTTTCCAATAATTTGTTTATTTTGCGATTATTTCGAGAGTTTTGAACTTTGATTGCACAATAAATACAATTATTACAGAAAAGTTCAGAAATTATCACAAAATGCATAAAAATCAAGAGAATTACTTGCTTGTCACTTAATAAATGTATTCATTTAATAATTATATTATTTATGGCCACTTTGTCCCATTTTTGTAGTTTCTACAACTTTTGTCGAATTTTCATCACATATTTTTTGCAGCAATAAAACACAATAAAGCCGTTTTTGGAGAAATTTTTTGCACAATTTAACACAATTAAAAATAGCAAATTAGACTGAATTACTAAATTAGCGAGCATAAAAGAAGTTCAAGGGGAATCTTTAATTAAAACATGAAATGTTTGTTTTATTTGTATTTTTTGTTCGGAGACAAACATTTCAGCTATTTGGGAATGAACTTTGATATATGGTATGTTGAGTTGTCTGATGAATCTTTTTTTAGTGTTTCAAAAATAACATTTATTTAAAGCATGAATTAGAGCTTAGTTTAACTGGCAAAACTGCAAACATAAAACTTGCTTAAAAACTTGAGCAGTTAGCCCTTGATACAATAATTTTAGCAAAACAAAACATTTTTCATCATAATTTACTTCAAAAACAATAATTAGTCAAAATTAAAACAAAATTTATAAATCGTAGAAATTCAACAAACAGTCGACAAAAATTCCAATAAATTTGGGTCATTTTTCCATTTAATTGTTTTGAAGTGATAAAAGTTGTCATGTTTTTATTTTTTTTGTTGTTGTAATTGTATAAAATTTGAGTAATATGTGAAATTTCTTATCAATAAACACACTTATTACTGTTTATAGCTTTTCACTTGGTATCGGAATAATTATTTAATGCTCAAGTAACCAAGTACATAATAATATTTCCTTGCACCATATCGGTTAGTTACCAGAGTTTTCTCTGTTTTCATTAGAGTTTACTGTTTTTCTAGCCTAAAGCGTTAATAATGTTGCACACTCAAAGAAAATAACAAGAAAAACATGAAAAACTCGTTTAATTGCAATGAAAAGCACTTGAATCAGCTCCAACTACTTTTACCCAGAAGCAAATTAAGGAACAATTCCTGCCGATTGCTTGAGTCACCGCAAAAATTGCACAAACTACAACAAAAGTGCGAGCCAAGTGACCACACCTAATGGATTTCCGCAAATTTCTCTCAATTTTACGGTAGCTGGAGCCGAGCTACCATTCCAGCCACTTTCCCCAGTATTTGTCAACCAATTAAGCTTACCTTGAGTGCATTCAAGTCGATGTCATCGAGCGAACAGTTGATGGAACCTTGGATCGGGGCGAGCGAAGCCATTTTGTAAATGAGATGAGAAAATTATCCAATATCAAATCCTAAAGCAAATCAGCCGTGGCGCTGAAATAATCCACTTTATGCTTAATTACGTTGCTACTGATAGCTCACTTAGCTAACAATGGGTCTTTAAGCCCTAATTAAGCTGTATTTACACTGATTAGTCGAGTTTTTCTCGATTTTCCGAATTTTCCACTGAATTCTGAATTTTCTCTAGAATTGCACAATTCTGGGCACTAGGCTCAACAGCTCCTTAGTTAACGCGAGCTGGCAGCTTAGAATTTCCACTAGATAGATTCCGTTCAATTAGTCTTATCCATTCTAATTGAATTTGCGATTTTTCTGCGGTAGGCACTCTAAATAATTTCGCGATTTACTAAATTTTTCACGAAAAAACACTAGACCGCCGACTGACGAGCTGAGAACGCACTCGAGCGGTATGTGGGGGTCGGCCCAAGAGACAATCACTAATTAAAAACACTAATTGAACCGTTTAATTAATTATTTTGTAACACAAAGTTTATTTGTTACGATCTCGGGTGATGAAAAATCTTGACTGAATTTATGTTTCAATTATTACCAACCTCAAGGGACAGAATCATGAGAAGGGGTTAACTGCGAGCTACACATTGCGAAAGCACAGCCCCTCTTGAAGATTTAACGTCTTTAAGTTGGTATTTTAATCGTGATTCGATTCATCAAAGTATTTGAAATTTATTCGTTATATTTCTGATGGTCGCGCGGTCTTAATTGTAATAAAATGTTCATATTTAAAATATTTGGATTAACTCAGGACATTAAAAAATTAAAAACACATCATAGTTTATTTTGAAGCATTTATTCTTGTATAATTTGGTTTTAAACATTTAGCGTATCATTCTGTAACACGAGATGAGTTCAAAATTAATGCATTAATTGATTATCGATGGGTATGATGATTTATGGTAAATTGAAATGATTGATTATTTTGATACATGATTTTCATGAGATTCACATTAATTATAATTTAAAATATTTTAGCTTTTAGCTCTATTAATAACCCCCAAGCACTTCCTTTATTTAAATTGATCAAATTAGAAGCAAGACTTAGCAAATAATTTGATTCATTAAATAAATCCAATTAATACGGATAATTACTTTAACAAACAGTTTGATAGATAAAATATATATTTTCATACTTATGTTTGATTTAATCTAGATAAGTTTTAACGAAAACAGAATACTTTTTGTAATTTGGTGTAGTTTAAGCCATTCTCCAATCTAATTATCAGCCAAAGCACATCTCTCATTATCCATGTGTCCTACACATTCTATAGAAGGATGATGTGCAGAGTCCCACATGCCTGGTCCACAACGCTTACACAAGCCCGATAATGTGCAGGGTATTTTAGGAAATTGACGGAATTGATGAAGAAGTCCGCGAGCTTTCCTTAAGATTAGTTGACCGTCCATGTACATTGCTAAAATTTATTTAAAAGGTTTAGATTTAATTGTTAAGAAGTGCTCTACAAGTTTATTTTACCTAGAGAGCTAAAATGCAACAACATCTCGTCAGTTCTCAAATTTTGTGCAATCACATCATCAGCGTACACAGCAATTATAGCCAAGCATAGGAATAAATGAAAGTAGTCCGTTAAGAAATTAGACCAGCAAGCTTCCCACATTCTGATTGCCACTGCTTCAGTAAATTCTCGTTTGAAGCATCTGCAATTAAATACATTTTATATAAAGACCATGTAGAACGCAAAAAGAACTTACAATAAAATCCAACGATGACAAAACAGCAATTCCGAGGCATCTGAGTGCATTTCTAGGTGCTCATAGAATTTAGGAACCATCAGCCGGATCAATTCTCTTAGGTAGCACTGAAAACATAATCATATTGTTATCCCAAAGTTTCAACAGCCTTCTTTCTCAAACTTACCAAATTTCTGTCAATATCATTATCAGTAGGTGTAGCTACAAAGATGGCTCTTTGCATCAATCCAACAAAGCACCAAAAAGTCTCAGATTCACTCTAAATTTAATAAATTTAAAGAAATTAGTGATTTAAATGCTTGTGTTTGAAATTTTTCCAAAATATTATTCCTTACGTTTATTTCGCATAAAACTGGAGCCAGTAAGTCGCTCATTCCTTGAGTGTATCTAAAAATATTTAAATATTAAACTTAGAGCTTATAGCCATTTAAAAGCACAACAACTTACGACATTCCGGGATTATAATAAGCATAATTAAGCAGAATATTTTTCATCGTGTCAATATTGGTGTTTCCTTCTCCAGCAAAGAAAGGATTGCCTCTGTCCGTCCTAACCACGTCCTTCTCGATCACACTCTGCACTGATCTCCAAAATTGAGCTTGCTCTTCAGGCGACATTTGGTATAATCTTCGTCTAGTGATCTCTTCATACTCCTGCTTGCGAAGCTCAGCTAAAGCTGCACGATCATTAAAAGTAGAATTTGTGGAATAGCAATGCAGCAGGAAAGGCCAAACTGTTTTACGTAAATTCTTTTCAAGTCCACCGAAGAAAACGCATTTTCTAAAATGAAATAATTTTAATTATTTCAAACTTTTGAGATAAAGAAAATATTAAACCAACCTGAGTTGAAGATCATCTTCGATCTGGCCTTTGTCGTTTAGGAGAGTACCATAGAAATAATCCGTAGTAATCTTACTGACTTTGCCTTCTTCAGGATGAAGTTCATTTTTACGAACTTCTGGGCGACAAACCATAAATTGTCGGTATGGTAAATTAGGCTCATCTTGACCAGGTGCCAATTTGATGTTATGTAACAAACAATGCCATTGATGCAAAACTTGTGCCAAATGATCCAAACCACCATGATGAAAGTGTAATATTTTGTATTGAGATTCTCTGCTTGCAATAACCAACTGCCCAGAAGTACAATTTTCGTCATTAAAAAACAATCTTAGTGCTCTCATCTGACTGAGGTCGACAGAAAACCGTCGACATTTCAATGGAGCGCAGTGCTTTCTACTGACAATCGGTGAGGCGGAAACACTCTCTGGGAATGAAAGATTGTGCTTGTATGCGAATGTTTCCGGGCTCATCCAGCTAGCGAATGGATTGGTCTCTTCCTGAGAAGTTACTGAGATGGTTCGAATGAATTCTTTGCTTGATTGTTCAATCAATTCCTGTTCAACTTGAGCATCTGGAGCGCTCACGTCTAAATTCTCTATTTGTGGATTAGAGATGGTTATGTTGATCGATGTAATGCTGGGTTGGTGCTTGAGTGTCTTTAGTAAGTGAGCTGTTGATGTATTGCCATGAATTGAAGTGATAGAAGTCTTTCGGGATAGAGCTTTGGCTTCGAAGACGTCATCACTGAAAATGAAAAAAATCGTTATTAAATAAGCTGATTTAAATATCAAAATATTTTACCAAGCCTCATCCTCCAAAAGTGGCTCCAATTCGGCTTTTAAATCCAAATGTTCTTGGTCCTCCTCCTTGTTATTAGGATGTTCAGCATTTGTTGATCTCTCATTGCCGTCCACTTCATTTCCTTGATCATTCTCATTTATCCCTTCATCCTCTTCAATGTACGAAGTTGAAAGTCCTCCATTCTGGCAACTTGCTGCCGTTTGTGAACCAGAATACCCACAATCCAAACTAACACTCGCTTTATCAGAATTTGAGCCAATACTGATTGTTTCTGAATAATCAGAAAAATTCATCGACTTGCTGTCTGCATTCAACGGCTGCTGCAATAGTGTCTCTGGTTCCACATATGGATCAATAAAGGGATTTGTGTTGACCATTTGAATCTGGATGTTGCTATTAGAGCCATTTTGCATAAAATTGTGAAGTTCTTCCTTTAGCTGCTCATGTTCCTTACTGTTCAAGGACACTTGTTTCCTCAAAGCGATGGCTGTTGAAGTTTTTTGGCCATAGGAATGATGGGAAGGCGAGTTCTCGATGGTTGATGGGCATTTGCGGAGCGTTGAGTTTGGAATCCATGTTAAGAATAGAGTTGGTCGCTTTGAGTTGTTGTATTGGTCCACAAATGTTTTTGTGGAGAGAGTTAAGTAACCTATAATTGTGAATTAATGGTTTCTATTACACATGAATATAAGTATTTTATAATCACCTGGATAATGTAATACATCAGTTTCCTCTCTGACTAGAGCCGGTGGATGTACGCAAACATTATTCTTGCAGAACAATATCTCATTATCCTCATAAATCAAATCATTCCTCGCCGTGTCAGGCTCCTCACCGCCCAAAATATATTTTAGAATGCTTACAATCGGCATTTTTCTTCCACGCTACCAACAATTTTATTTATATTCTCCAGGTAAGCGAAGACTGTTGAGAATATTATTAAATTCTAAAGAGAAAAATATGATATTTTCTCATAAAATTTTCAAATCTTAACTTTCTTTAAATTGGCAAACACTCCCTGTAAAGAAAATAAAAGAAACTTTTTAATTGCTTGAAAATTGTTTTGGATTCGAAACTCAAAATATGAGACAAGCTTTCATCCAACTTTCATCATAATTAATAGTTCATTATGAAAATTCCTAAAAGGATGAAATTACGGAGTTATCATTCTGTTGAGTCTTCTTCAACCTTGAAAATCTTGTGTTTCCTTAAATTTCATCAAGACTACAAGAGAATTACCATAATTTTTAAATTTGGCAACGACACGGTTTATGAGCTTTGTTAGAGCTTTATTATCATTTATAATAATTTATTCTTTATTTACGCATCGCAGCTTTTCATGATAAATTCGAAAATTGGGGAAATTCTTGTTGTAGAAAGAATGCGAAAGGAAGCGAATTTTTTATTACTTCAAATTTTTGATAAATTTACAAGAGTTCGTTAGAAAATGGATTGTTGAAAACTATCTCCAATTCGATTTTACATAAAAATTAAAAAAAATGGAATACTATCTCATCAGCTCGTTTCCGGAGATTTCACCAATCGCTTTGCCAGTTTATGACTTTCTCGACTGCTCGACATAATTCCATGCCAATAATTTTTTCCTTGTTTTCGGCTGATATCGATTTTTCCACGGCAAAACACCGAAATTTCCTCGATATTGACCTTTTTAGCGATCAAACTTGAATTATAATTTTTACTCTCCAAAACAAAATAGGATTTGAATGCTCTTCGAGTCAGCCGGGCGCCGTATGGGGAATTTCTATGAGGAACTTTTGATTTGTTTATTAGTTTTGTATTTTTCTGGTGTAGGCGCGTAATGTCACAATGTGGTATGGAAGTTTCTTTTTGATTATTAGTTATGATTGTTATGGATCTATTATTAAGAATATACCATTAAAAATAGATTCTGCGAATTGATTATCTCCGTATCTATGGGGAGGGTAATTAGAATTAGTTCAGACAATATCATGGATGAAAGAATTTTGATTGATTTATGATGAAAATTGATGAAAGCAGAAAATTTAGACATTTTCAACTGTTTTTTGAAAAATCTGAACATTTATCAAAGCTTTTCATTTATTATCAAAGTTTTGTTTTGCTACAGACTCTGAACTTCGACCTTTGCATCATTCAAGCGCATCCAGGAATAACCAGAAATCGATTTTTCTCATAAAAAAGTTATCATCTCTTTATTTGTTGAGTGTAACTTATTTATTATCATTGGGAACCCAACCACCATAAATTACTCCATCAAACTTTATAACAAAATTAGTCCCAAAAATGTGAAAAGATTTTAAACCACATCAGTACGTCAACTCAAACAATTAATTCAAAAAGGTTTCACCATAATTTTGTGACCCAAATCCACCATAAATAAAATAAATTGATTACTGTATTATTCAGCTTCTTTTACCAGTATTTACACACTTTTCTAATAACCATAAATTATTCCTTTAGGGAAGCTTTTATGACATATTCTCTTATTTATTTGATGAAACAGCAAAAAACGGCTCAATTAGGTACAGCTGATTCAGCGCAAAATATAATGCTTTATGTTTTATTCTATTCTCAGCTATAACGAGCAAAGAAGCCGCAAGGTACCCGCAATATTTCTTAGAAATCTTAATTGGAATCTTCAGCTTCGTTTGACATTCTAACCACTTTTCTTACTTTTCAAGTATCTCAATTTCTACCCAAAAACTCGACTACCGATAAGAAATCTCATCGAAATTCACTAAACAGTTAAAAACACACTTGAAAGCAATAATTATTCTAGAAATTACGTCATTTAATTGATAACAAAGAGCTTGAGCTTACTTAAACAATTCAATAATAATGCGAGTAGGCTCACTAAATTATCAAATATAACAAATGACAGTCGTTATCACGAAGCTCAAGCATTTGCATATTTGAGCAATTTAATTATTTCGAGCAATGTAAGCAAACAAAACTGTCTCACAAACCAAACATAATAAATTTTCGGAATTTCCTTGAATTTTCTCGAGAAAATCGCGAAAAATCGAAACAACAACTTCACTTCAACACCCAAAATTTGCGAAACTTGTGGGAAATTGCTTAAAAGCTGCTTCAAAACTCAATTGATTTATTAAAACAATTACACTGTTAATGACGATAAAGCACCTGAACGACTCAATTAATTGCCCGAACTGCAAGCTCCACAAAATTGCAATAAACTTGAATATCCACAATGAAGAGTTGAATGAAAATTTCTGAGGGTTTTGAAAAATTCACTTTTGTGTATTGTGAGTAGAATAAATTAAATTATACTTTTCCCTTTCTGGCTGCAGCTGGGGAGCCACGTCCTCTTTCAGCGCATGCTCAAAAGTTTTCCTTGAAATACTGTCGAGCTTTGAATTTTCCTATAGTAAATTTCTCAAGTCATTTTCCAGAATTTCCACTAACTTTCATGATTTTTCACGGTTTTTAGAACACATTTACATTAAACTTCAATTTGAGAGTGTGACAAGAAAACTTGTTTGTTCTTTTAAATGGTTTCAGGAGAAATTCGACGAGTTCTTACCACTAAACTATGAAGATTTGCTTTACATTGCTAAAAATGCACTTTTAACTTTCTTGACATTTCCTTGACTAAAGGAGAGACGGAGGATCTTTCGTTTGGGTTTGATTTTTTTGAGGGGGAGGTTTGTAACTGATTTAACGAAAATCTCAAAAATTTCACTCTTCCTTCTAAAAAAACTGATGCAAAAAGCAAAATATCCTGAATGTATAATGATATTGTACTGAGATTCGAACCCATAGTTTTCAATCTTGTTTCTGCTAGTTTCTAAAGTCTTAATTAATGAACTTATGTAGATTTGAGAAGTGATTTTATTGAAATTTTCTAACAATAAAAAAACTACGTAACCTTATCGCTAGTATAAAGATGAAAAATAGCCTTGCTGATATTGGCGTTGATTCCTCTTTTTAAGCTCCCCACATGAATTAAGGTCAACAATTTCTCATTATCTTCTGTGCTATTTTTTCTGTATTCTAAGTACAAATTCCTTGGGGTCGGATATTTGCTCACAATAGCCATTGCTATCTCAACAGAAAGACCCTTCAGAGATAGCAGCTGCTTAATGAAGGTTTCTCGGATTGTCAGACGTTTTTGCTTCACAGCACTTTTGTTGAATTTTTCAAAGTTCAGTAGTTTGAATTGTAAAGGAGAGTTGTTCTAGAAAAAGTAGGAGAAAATTATTTAGTCTTCGTCAAAATTTGTTTCAAAAGAATAATCACCTTAAAAATATTTTCCAAAAAAGACGTCATCACAGTCAAGTATAAAATTGTATGCTGGTGGCTCTCCGTAAACTTTACTGTAAATTTACTATGAATTTGTGTATTTGTAGCTGCTTGCAATAAAGTAGTAAAAGGAATTCCTGCGTGACCCATTTGCCTTGATTTTGCTTGAGCTTCTATCAAATATATCACATTTTCGATTCCACATTGTTTTAGGCGAAACTTTTGCTCATGAAATCTACCGTCTTTGATGCTGGAGCTTAAATCATCCACTCTTTTCCGCTCAATAATGTAGGGAAGGACGTATTCTTTAGATTTATCAGTTTTATTTCTTGCAATCCATAAAAAATCTCCAACGTTCAAATGCCTCACTTCCAGATTAACGGTGTTGTCATTAAGACCTTTTATTAGCAAGTCGGATGAAGAGTTGGATTTGCTAGAAATTTTTATTAAAATAAGTGTATGGAATTTTAAAAAGATTTTAGTTATCCTCACCCTCCAGTAGTCTCCTGAGTATCAACCAACAACACAATTTCATAATCTAGAATGTCTAAATCAGCGACAAAAATCGGAATTTCTTCTTCTTCTTCAACTTCCTCGTCAATCCTTGGAGCTGTCCGTAGGGTCGCTGCCGATTTGTGCCTTTGCAAGGTTCGAGAAGGTTGTGTGGAACTAGAAGTACTAGCTATTGCAGGAAGCTCTGTAATCTTTAATTGTTTTGTTTTCTTAGCTGGTTTAACTTTTTCTGGCGATTTGACTGGTTCTACGGGCCTAATTGGTTGAACTGGCTTGATAGGAGAAAGATTATATTTAGCAACCAATCTGTCGATTTCACTGTCAAAGTGTTGTGGAGTTGGAAGAGGCGAGCTGGTTGCAGCAGCTTCGATAAACTTAGGAATCGGAGAATAAGTAAGTTCTGGTTTATCAGCTGGAATGCCATTGAAAGTCTTTGATCTTCTAAAGAGTTTATGATCCTTTTTAGGTGTCTTAGGAGCGGGTGAGAAATTTTGATTTACTAGCTTATCAAATTCATCTTCAGGATCATCTTCAAGCATAACTGGTTGGTATCCTGGAGATTGACTAGAAGTTGTTGGAAGTTGCCATATGAAAGGAGGAGTTTTGGGCATATTAGTGATGATTGTAGGTTTTGGAAGAATTTGAGTTGGTGGTGACATCCTTTTCTTTTTTGTTGGAACACTAAAAAGACAAAATATTTAGAGCTTATAGTACAGGAAAAAAAATTCAGCTACTTACTTGTTGACAAGAAGATCAAATTCGTCACCAGAAAAGTCGTCAGAAGATATTTGGGAAACCCTAATATCGTCATCTTGCGTTAAATTTTCATCCTGCGAACCTTCTTGCTCTTCATCCATAGAATCATTCAAAAATCCTGGTAAAAGTGAATTTTCAATATTTTTGATGAGCTCAATTAGCTGCTTATTCTCTCGAGATCTAATAAATTCAATTTGAGCCTTAAATCCTAAACTTTGATCCAGATCATCTTGAGTCTTTAAATGTTTCTCGAGCTTATCATTGAGAACTTGAATTATTTTTGGCCCAAAATTTTCAAGGATGGAGCAATCATTTCCTGTCCACAAAGTAAGAGGATATCGCTCTAAAGAATCAAGAGCCTTTGAGTAAATCTTAGATGATTTCAATTTTTTAGATTCTGCATCTTCCACTATATCTTTGAGCCACCTCACGAATAAGGGGTTGCAGTCTTTCTGTTTCAATGTTATTCTACGAGTTTCTTCCATTATTTTGGTATGCTTTAAGCTTGATCGAAGACTATTAACTTGTTATTATTATTCTGCTAACCGGCAAAAACGTCAACAAAACATCTGATTAATCAAAAAGGTAAATAAAGAAAATTTTCAGAATATCTTTTAAATTAATTTAAATAAATCTTTTAAGTGTGGCAGTCTTCTAAACAACAATAAATAGAGATTGAACAGTTTGAGCAAACCTAGAACCATGTTGTCAATAGTCAGATCATCCTTAAATCTCTTGAAAAATCAAAGCAATGTGAAAATTCTCACACTTGGAGCAAATTATTGTTCCTCTAATGATAAACCAACAGAAAACTCAGAAATTAATGTCAACTACCTTGGTGAAGATCATGAACGTATTGCTATTGTTGAGATGAATAGGCCAGAAGCCAAAAATGCATTAAATTTCTCAATGATTGAGAACTTAAGCCAAGCTATCGAATTGCTTGCTACGGATGGTCAGTCTAGAGTCGTCATCCTAAGATCAATTGTTCCAGGTGTCTTTTGTGCAGGTGCTGATCTTATAGAGAGAGCTGGTCTCACTGCTCAACAGTTTGCAGAATATGGTCCAACCTTGAGGTGAAATTTGTGTTCATCAAATTCAATAGATTAATTTAAAATCTTCAAACTATCTTCATTATTAAAATCTTATATTATGTTATTTTAGGCAACTTATGATAGACATTGAAAACCTCCCGATGCCAGTTATTTCAGCCATCGATGGAGCAGCTCTTGGAGGTGGCTTAGAGCTTGCCTTGTCTTGTGACTTCCGAACAGTTTGTAGCAGTGCTAAAGTGGGATTAGTAGAGACTAAGTGGGGAATAATTCCTGGCGCTGGTGGAACTCAAAGATTACCTCGATTAATTCCCACGTCAATAGCAAAGGAGTTGATCTATTCTGCAGAGGTGTTGGATGGCGAAGAAGCGCATTTAATGGGAATATGTAATCATTGCGTTCAACAAAACTCATCAGGTGATGCAGCTTATCAAAAGGCTTTGGAAATTGCAGTTAAAATAACAAAGAGAGGTCCAATAGCAGTTAGAATGGCAAAGTTAGCGATTAATAAAGGAATGGAGGTGGACTTGAATAATGGACTGTTGATTGAAGAGGCTTGCTATGCTCAAACTACTAAAACCGAAGATAGAATTGAGGGTTTAAAAGCATTCGCAGAAAAAAGAGAGCCCAAATTTACGGGAAATTGAACGAAAAATTAATTGTCTGATAGATTTTTGATAATGTTTAGTTAAACAAAGTACTATGTCAATAAATTAATGCATTTGAGCTTATATTATGCTGCTTATTGATTCATTATTAAGTTAACTTTATTAAATTTTCCCGCGAATATTCAAAAGATACAGGGGGATAAAAGTCGGATAAAAGTGTGTTCACTCTCGCTCTCTGTAACTCTTTACGATGAAAATTTTCATTATTTAGCGGGGACGATTTGTTTTGATTCACGACGGTATTTCAGAATTAAGTTGCAATTCAATTAAACATATTTTACAATGACTAAAAGCCCAGAAACCTCCGAGTCTAGTGATTATGGTGAAAACTTCAAAATTCTATTGTGCAATGATCAAATCAAAGAGCTGCAAACCATTTTAAGGGATAAGTAAGAATTTGAAACAAACGTGCTTTGTTTATTTCAACTTATTGACCTCATTGTCACTTCTAGGAATACAACACGCAGTGATTTCAAGTTTTATGCTGATAGATTGATCAGATTGGTTATTGAGGAGAGCTTGAACCAGCTGCCATACTCTGATTGCTCCGTTGTTACTCCAACAGGTAACAAAGTTAAATTTTTCATTTGTAACGCAATTAATTACTTTACATAAATACATTATAGGCGCAATTTATGATGGTTTGAAGTACCGATCTGGTAATTGTGGAGTTTCAATTGTAAGGTCAGGTGAAGCTATGGAGCAGGGACTTCGCGATTGTTGCCGGTCTATCAGAATTGGTAAAATTTTAGTTGAAAGCGATTCTGATACTCATGCAGCAAGAGTGGTTTATGCTCGCTTCCCAGAAGATATTGCTAGGCGCCAAGTGCTTCTTATGTATCCTATTATGTCAACTGGTAATACAGTTGTGCAGGTTAGTTTTTCTCTAAATAATTTTACCTTTAACTTGTGAATAAAAAATTTCTTTTCCATATGTTTAAGGCCGTGAATGTCTTAAAAGCTCATAATGTCCCTGAAGAATGTATCATTCTCTCCAATTTATTTTGCACACCAGTGGCTACCAAAATGGTTGTTTCACACTTCCCACAAATGAAGATTTTGACCTCAGAGCTGCACGCAGTTGCTCCTAACCATTTTGGCCAAAAATACTTTGGCACAGACTAAAATAATGTATATTATTATTAAGTAATTTTTGTTGGCACTAATTATAAAAAATACTAAAGAAACTTTTCAACTAATTAATTGCCAGTAGTGTGTTCGTTTCACAAAGACGTTCTTATCATTGTATTTTGTATCATCGGAAATTGATATTTTATAACATAATGTCATATACAATGTTGAGAATGTCTCCAGAAAAGTCAAATTATATCGAATATTTTCATTAATAAAGGATTTTCTAATTTTTAAAATAAACGTTTTTTAATTTTTAATTATAATCGAGGAAAGAAATTATCCACTTTTTAAGTGTGGAGGTTTATAGCCCTGCAAACAAAAAAGTTAAAGCGATTTTTAATTCTAAATCATTCGCGACCAATTTAATGTGATAAATTATTTTTGAAGTCAGCTGGAAATTCCATGCATGTAGCATTAACACACTTTTCAGCTGTCTTTTTGCAACTGTGTCACGTTCAAGCATCAAGTCTAGTAATTTGGCAATTTTTTGATCTCATTATCTTTTTTGTGCTAAGCCGAAACCATGCAAAGATTATCAAAATCTGAGAAATCATCAAAATCGGCACAATTTCCTTCAATTATTATTGTCTATGTTATGTTATGCTTCAAACATATTTGTATTGTTTGGAACAATTGAATGAATTCACCATTATAAATAGAATTGTTTGATTTATTTGCTCGGGCCCAATTTTTTGTGTTTGGACTTTAATTTAATTTGATAATTTAATTGTGAATTACATTATGAGGACAAAAAACTGGCGAGGCTTTTTTTGCTTTAATTGAGGGTGGGATTCTTGAGTATTTCTTATATAAATATAGAAATGAATTTATTGAAGATTTGAGTGTAGTTAGAAAAGTGAAGAATTTGTTCAATATTGTTAGTTTAAAATTTTTGGCATTTTAAAGTACGTCAATCATCCACCCCCTTAAAAAAATCCCATCACAAATTAAGTTTTCAGCAAATGTTTATCCATAATCAAACAATAGCGCGAACTTCAATTAATAATTTCTACCAACAAACAATTTTTCAAAAGATGTGAAATCAAGGTTAAACAAGATTGGATCATCTTCAGACTGCCATATTAGTTGGCATTAGAGCAAAGATTTCGCCGAAGTAGCTAATAAGAAATTAAATTAGATTATATCTATTCAACAAAAAAGCAGAGAATTAAATTGGAACGGCAAGTCATCAAGAGACCTGATCACGTCAGAGTTGGTTGTTTGATTGCTTTATGATGAATAGAATTTACGTTTTGTTTTGATCAATTTTTAGGATCTTTGGGGATTTGTTGGGTTATTTTTTTTTTTTTTGAAATTCTGAAAAGTCATTTCATTTAATAAAACACTCCCATTGATACTTATTTGAACCTCTCCTTGAAGTGAGATACTGATGTTAATTATCTTTAACTATTATTTCATTTATTCTACATCAATACTTTTTACACAAGAGACTTATTTTGGTAATTTATATTCTTTTTGATATATTCTTCGAATTTGCTAACATGAATGATTCGATTATGGACCTTTATGTTATATGTATGTTAGCTTGGCTTTGAAGTGAATAAAGCTGGAAAATTGTTAACTAAACTCTACTTTACAACATACTTTTGCAAAAAATTGGCTTTCAGGGCTTTGATACAATTTGCTAAACTAATTTTTAATTTTCTCACGGGCAAGATTTATGTAGAAAAATGTGAGTCAAATATTTTTTAAATAACTAATTCCATCAATAAAAAGTAATTATTGATCAAAACCCTGCAATCTTTCTAACAAATAAATAATTGCAAAAAGAAAAGGTTCATGCACTTTAAGAAAATCAATATGAGTTACTGGTGTTGTCTGGTGAAAATAAACTATGTTATATATATCACAAGGAAAAATGAACAAACACATAACAAATCATATTTTGGGGGAAATTTTTCCTTTCAAGTCAAAAACACATTTGAGTGGTTTTTTGGTACAATTTGGCAGAATAAAAGAGCAGACGGAAGGAAACTTAATTGAAATTTTCACTCTACGAAAGTTTCTTGTTCATTAGATGGAATTATTCCTTTATGTTCAATTAGATATGTTCAATTCTGAGCCTTTATACATTTGTTTGAATTCAAGCAGCTTATAGTTTCGTAAACATTATTATTGTAAGAAAAAACCCAATTAAATTCCCATAAAAACCATAAAACAAAATTATCAGCAAGAGAAAATCTCAACGAACCTGCGTCAATCACGAGTAAGTCATTAATAACCAGTAATTAAAACCCCTTCGATATCACTAAACAACTAAATTATTAGTTGAAGTGCTGTGATCAAGCAAATAACAGTAATAAATGCAACATAAAGTTGTAAGCTCTTAATGCTTTTCAAAAGTTTTTAAATACTTTAATCTTTTAATGGCATGGGAAAAAAATGTGTTTGATGCAGTCTTCGTAATTTATGCGCAAAACGATTATCACTTGCAACCATTCAATCATTGATGACAGTTTACAGTAAGCGTCGGTTGCAACCTGCAGTTGTGCTATAAATATGAAATGATATCTTTGTATATATTTAATTCAGGGATTGAAAAGAGCTCGAAATTTGTAGTTTTATCTTGAATTGTTAGAACTTATTTAATTTTCAAAACTTTTTCTAGACCTAAAAATAATATTCTTAAATCTAATTTTACTAACTGAGCCATTCGTCTTAAAACTTATAAAAAATTCAATACTGCGTGAAAACATGAGCGTGAAAGTGAAATTCCAAAAAAAGTGCCATCCATAAAAATTCATGTGCTCGTCCACTCATAAAAGTGTCATAACGTGTGTTTTAGAGACTATAATCACCGTGAACATAACTCAAACTCGGCAAACGCATAAATTATGTTAATTAACAATTTTCCATCAATTTATTGTGTTTTATCTGAGGCTGCATGAAAGTTGAGATTTGCTTTTCAATAGAAAAGCGAGAAGAAGATTTTCTGTGTTTTATTGTTTGTAGGAACGCAGAGAAAGATTTTCTTTATGCTTATGATTATTATTGCCATAATATATTCACTTTACTTAGCTATTTGGTATATTTATCATATTTCACAAGCACTCATCGTGAAATCGTAAGTTGTCCGACGACATGCAAAGATGATGTATTTTTAGACTGCGTGCATTTTTAGAGATCCATCAGCGTTGCTGAACTATGTTGTGTATTAATAACACTTATAAGAGAGGGGCCAATGATTAAAAAGTTTTATGAATTTTACTTTTCACCAAAAATTTGAATCCTGATATCCCAACATATTCTCAATTTAAAATTTTTCAATCATCATATTTCTTGACACTCAGTTTCTCCAAAAAATCGCATTCCTTAGAAAACATTTCATTTACAAGAATGTGAGATGCAAAATCATATTTTACACTTTTATAAGCCACAAATATTTGCAGGTGCATTATTAAATTTCACTTGCATTTCCTGTCGGTATATTTCAAGACATTTTATTGCAGAGCATCTTTGTAAATATAGTGTATGTTTCAATTCTTTACATATTTGATAATACTTATTAGAGCTGTACAGTTTATTTGTACAGTTTGGTTTCAAATGGAATATTGTAGAGTTGTTGAAAGAGATGCATTAAAGTTGATTGAATTTGCCGAATCGATAAATTCAAAGATAATATTTTGACAAATGGGAAGAGAATTTGTTGAAACTTGTATTGAATTTGCACTCGGAAAAATGTAAAGTTGATCTACAAAGTACATTTCTATTAATATTATCCCTGCTTCTATACTTCCAACGACTTGCTAAATAAAATATTATGCGAGATTTTCGTTGCTTGCTTTTTATTTCAATAATTCAATTAATAAAATAATAATAGTACAATATAAAATCATCCTTAAAGAAAACTAATACTAATTTTAAAGTCATGAACTTTTCAACAATTCACTTGACTTAGCGAATGCGATGACGGCAGTTGGCACGTTGAGGAGAATCACAAGAGTTGGTTGCTTCATTGAAATGCATTTGCATTGGGCAACGGATCTCCATTTCTTGGCCTTCAATGCATTGGAAGAAAATGTTACAATCTGAGTTGTGTGCGAATAAAATGTGCCTGCCCGGAGTATCGAAACGAGGGCAAGATGTCACAGCTGGATTTGTGATTGTAGGAGGAGAGATTGGTTGGACTTGTGGTGGCTGAACGGGCCATGTTGGCATTTGTGGAGGACCAACTGGTCTAGATGGCTGAACTTGTGGAGGAGCTACAGGCCATGTTGGCATCTGAGGCATCTGAGAGTGAAACGATTAATTAAGATTTCTACAATCATTGAAGTTAAAGCTTAAACTACTAACCTGAGGACTTTGGGGTTGCTGTGCGCAATTTCCACCGCCGCAATTTGGTTGTTGCTGTCCGCAGTTTCCACCTCCGCAATTTGGCTGTTGTTGTCCGCAGTTTCCACCGCCACATGGCTGATTGGAAGTAATACCAAAGGTTAATAAATTCATTTTATGTTTATGTATCCATCTTTCATGAACAAATTCTTTATAAAATGTCTTGAATTACCTGTTGTCCTGGCCATTGCTGGCCTCCACAATTTCCGTTTCCACATCCTCCGGGTTGCTGCATACCTGGCATACCTGGCATACCTGGGAAACCTCCTGGGAATTGGGGCCACATTTGTGGTGGTTGAGGAGCAATTTGAATTGGGGCAGTTGGCCACTGAGGAGCTGGATTTGGTCTACTAGGCTGTGCCAATAAGCATTGAGCACGAGCAGGAGTATCACAATAGTTCATTGGAGCGTTCCAGTGCTGACCATTTGGGCATGTCATCTCATGAGCGATACCGCGAGCACATTTGAAGAATCTTGCGCAATCGGTTGTGTGTGCAAGATGAGTTGGACGAGCTGCGCTCTCGTTCATTGGACAGCGTGGGTCGGCATGCTGAGCTGAAGCCACAGCTAAGCACACTATAAGTGCTATGGAAGTCACAAGATTCATTTTAATTTTTTAAATAGTTTTCAGAAGTCACTAACAGGTTTCAATTTTAAACTGATCGAATCACTGCCAAAACTTCGGTATTTATGGTCTGCAGACCAGAATCTTATCATTGAAATTCTAATCATCGTGTTCACAGGTATAAACAATTATTGCCTACTGTGGACGTAAAGAAGCATTGTGATTGACGGTTAACTATTTCCTACATAAGTTAGAGATTGCTGGAACATTGTTTACAAGTCTAAACGACCATGACTCAGTTATTTTCGCTGGATTTTTTTTGTTGAGGAATTCATGGGGTAAATAACATTCTTCTCTTATCATTTTAATTGGTCACTGTAAAATAAACTGGAAATCATACAAAACTTAAGATTGAGTTTTTATTTAGCAAAGCTACAAAAAGTGTTAATAATGTATTCGTGTATTAGCGCATAAAAATCAAAGCTCATAAATATTAAATTGCTTGAAAACGACTTCTTCTTACTATCTCGACATAAACTTGCAATGGAAAACTCTATTACATTTTCATTCACAATATTTTATGTACTTCTGTGTGATTTTTCGATAATCTTTTCAATTTTCTAAAGAAGCAGACTTACATGGGATTTTTGATGTAAACATTTGTGGGAAATTTTATGACTGCTTCATTGAATCATCGTTGTTTGTGAATTTTTCTTGAATTTATAAAGTGTTTATGGTGGCTGTTAGTCTAGAAAATAAAATGAACATTTTTTTGAACTTAAGATTTTTCTTCAAATTTTCACCATCATTATGAAATTTTTATGCGATCATCGACTTTGAATGTCTGTTTACAGCTATCTACATCTAAACTCGATTCAATCAATTAGTTTTTAATGCTGCTCGATAAAAACTCATTTGAATCTTTTATTGATTATGTGAAACTCCTCAACTGATTGGACCTGTTTAACTTATAACAAGAAATTATGCTTTTTTTAATTAAAACTTTATTGTTTCTTGTTTCCGAGCATATTGAAGTAGTTTTCAATAATTTGTTGGACACAATAATCTTTTTCAAAAAGTCATCAAAAATCATTTCATAGAAATGAAATTCAATCAATTTTAATTAATTATAGAAAAGTTGTCCTACAATATCGACAACATCGATTAAATGTAGCAAAAACATAATTAATTTTAATCAACGTTCATTATGGTAACTAATTGATGTGTAATTTTTTGCATAGAAAATGTTGCTACCAATCATTCAATGCAAATCTGCACAATCTACTCAATCAGGTTTAATTATAAATCATAAAACATCCATAAAACATAATTTTCAATCGACTTTTTAACAAGCTTGATCCAATTTACCATGCGAAAATTAAAGTGTTGTTAATTTAATCACAAGCACATTATTTCAATAATGTTCAATAGCTTTCAATAACTCCAATAATTTCAATCATAATTCCAATAATCTCAGCATTAGGTGAAACATGATGTTTATTTTGTAGCTAATGGAAATGCATTTATTATGCAAATAAATATTTTCTGGGATTTTCTATTTTTTGAAGCAAACAAGTTTCAACCTTGAGTTTGCTGGCGAGTATTTTCCAACATTTCACTATAAGACTGTGAGAATTGAAAAATAAAGAATTGATTTCTGATTTATTCGCAGATTTATGGAAATTATGCATAAAATCATATATTACAGTTTTTATTGTGCTTCAATCAGTGAAACATTTTTCTTCAGACATCCAATTTTAAAATGCTAATTTATGATTGCTTTTAAAGTGCATTAATTGCAATTTGTGGTAGACGATAGTAGAGAAGTATAAATTCTTTCTGTTCAATTAATTATGCAGGGATTAATTGATTTTTCAGGAGTTTATTGAGTAAATTAATTAATAATAAAAGATACGTTATGAAGCAGGAAGTCATTCGCTTTCCAATTGAAGTTTTGGACTAGAAGTTTTACAACAAGGTGTCTTTTAAGCATATAGGTAAATAAATTTTAATTACATTTCAAATTGTTTTGCGTTCCTTGCTAACAAAGTGATTTGAAGATATGCGACCACCTAAGTCTGAAAATCAAACTCCTCATAAAAATCACAAAGAATTTAAATTAGTGTCATTCTTAAAAATCTAATCTAAATTGCTCTATTTCCTTTCCGAAATTTCCTCTGCACTATATCGATGCTGATGCATTCCAATGTTGCAAGCCTGCTCACTGCCATCAAATAGACGAAAAAGCCAAAATTTTCTGGCAATTGCCAAGAAAACATTTTATGAACAATTTAAAGTACAATCCGAAACATTGCAAAACAGAGAAATAATCAAAAATGTTGTTAATTTTGGGAATTTTTGTTTGGGATTTTACAGAGGAATCGTAAAGAATGAGTTCGTTGATAGCTTTTGATAAAAATCTTAATGGTCAATAAATTCCGTTTGACATTTTATTGGAAGAGAATATTCGGATGTTTTTGAAATTTTCGAATATTTGCATGTTCAGTCGACACATATTTTTATTGGCTTGGATTTTGGATGGACATTAAATAATTAAAGTTCCGCGATCAAAAATTCTTGATAAAAGTTCAATTTATTTTTATATCGCATAAATATGTTTTATTGGCGTTGTTTTATAACCACTAGATAACCAGTTTTAAATTAATAATTGGCAAAAGCCGACAGTGAACTTTAATTTCGGTTCATAAAAAATAACTGCAGCTACAGATGAACTTTAATTAGATTTTATAAAAAAAAACTATTTAGTTAATTATTGCATCATTTATCAAATTCTCATGCTTCTTGTAGATTTTTCCGTTACAATTCGAAATATAATCGTATAAAAGATTTCACAAATTGAAACATCAAAAATATATTTAAACATAAAAAAATATTAAATTACCATTTCCAAGATATTTAAAGAATATCTCACGAGAAAACTTCTTAAATCTTAATTAAATGCCTCAAAGACCCAAATTTCCATTTTATAACTTTATTACTATGGTGGTTCACATTTGAGAGAATAAATCAAAAACTTAAAAGATGTTCAGTGGAATTATTCTCTAGAAACTGGCTTAGATGTAAATAATACTGGGAATTAGTGCAATAAAATAAAGAAATGAAAAATGCAAGAAAAATCAGTAAAATAAGAAAAATTAGTGAGATGCATTTTGGTATTATTAGAAAAGCATCATGATCTGCCCACGAACAGCTCGGGAAATAAAAGACGCATTAAATTTCATTACATTGTAACTTTTGTATCATTTGTTCAATATTTAATTCTTTTAATGCTTTTTCATGCTCTTAGTGATTTAATGCTTATAGTGCTGAATTGTTATAGTAACATAATAATAAATGATAAAGAAATTTTTAACACCTTCCTTCCTCTTAGAGCAGCTATTATTTTTTGTCTTGCTGGGTTTCTTCGATTTGTTCCACTTTAAGTTTATTGCATGTTTATTGTGCTTTGAGATGATATTAAGTTGTTTGAGTTAATTGACATGTCAAGAATTTATCAAATCATCTCTAAGTCAAAACTAATTCTTCGCATGTTTCGTTCATAGATAATAAAAAAAAATTAGGTAAAATATTTGGATCGAATTTTTAGGAATTTTCAATAATTTTAAACTAAAAACTCACTGATACCTTCTCAACACTTGATTTTCTTATTTGATTGTATGAGTATCATGACTTTGCTGAAAAGAAAAAAAATTCACAAACAAGTGATAACGTGAAATCTCATCCACTATCACAATAAATATTATCATATCAGTTTGATTCCACAGTCTACGGCGTATAGATGTCAAGTAAGCGAGTGTTTCCAAAATTCGAGCCAGTTATTTGTTACGACAAACCGGCAGCTGCTCAAGTGTCTCGTGAATCTTACGATCTGCAGCGTCAGTTAGCTCTCAAAGGGAAATCTGTTGATCAATTCGAGATCCCAAAAAAATCTGGTCGAGCATGGAACATGCAGAAAGGTGATCTTTGCAGAATTACTTTAGTGTCTGGATCGCAAGTTGGAGACTTGAATTTATGGAATTTGGATAATACAAAAGAGAGATTTTATTCTGGAAAAACTCGCCAACTACATTCATCACATTTGAAGGTTTACGATAGATTATGGAGCAATTTGCCTTATCTGAATCCAATGGCTACTTTTGTGTATGATTCTATTAATTATGGTATTGATGAGGATGGAGGCAGCTTGCATGATGTCATCGGAACAAGATGTGGTTAGTTCTAACTTAAATTTTCTTCAATGAAAATACTTAATTATTCAACGTTTTATTAATATTTTTATGCAGACAATTACACGTACAAGTTAATAACTGGCAAAGAAACAACATCAAGCTGTCATAATTACTTAACTAACGCCATAAAACCTTTTGGTCTCACTGAGCAAGACGTGCACGATGTTTGGAACATTTTTATGTGTACAGGAATTCACAAAATCACCCAACAATATTTTTGCAAGCCAAGTCCAGCTCGCAAAGGTGACTTTTTAGAATTTGTAGCTGACATGAATTTATTGGTGGCATTGAGTTGCTGCCCACAAGGAGATGTATCTATTGCAGTGGGTCAGGAAGTGCCAGAGAACAATTGTCATCCATTAGGGGTGGAGGTGTTCAGAGCTTAGAATTTTTGTGTTTGGCGTCAAAAACTCTGTTTTGGCTTGGTTTCAATTATTTTCGTATTTTTAAATTTATTAATAAAAGAAATAATTTGGAAGATGACTTAATTATCATCGGGACAAAAGAAAAAAAACTTTTGTTTTAATTTGGTGGCTTCCGTTTTTGGATTTTCCATCGATGTCTCTATTTCCATATTTAATTTGATTGTTTTATAATCCCAGTGAATATTTTGATGCTAATGAAGTTCGATGATAAATATTTTGTTCAAAATATGTATAAGATACTTTGCGGAATCAAATAGGATCAATTTAGAGCTTTTAATTAATAATTGATCCAATAATCAATAACGGTGAGTTTTTGAATTGACGCGGGGCGTTTCAAGAACTAAAAATAAATTTGTTTACATTTTTGCCGAGAAACTTTTTTATCGTGAAAATTAATTTCTTTAACATAACAAAATAATTTAAGAGTCCAATTAATATTCAAACAACTGTATGTAACTTGACCTTATTCTTAAAAAAATGGACGAGATCTCGCAGATTGAAATTTTTATCGAATCGTTTGCGAAAGGAATACATGCTCCGCAATCAGATGAAATCAACAAATCCTCTCATAATAAAAAACCATTAGTTATGATTGACGAAGATGATGATAAAGATCAAGAACCTAAGGTGTCCGAGAATAAATCTTCAGTTCATTTGAACTGCTGCGATTTGTTAAAGGCCAAGTATAATGAAATACTAGAAGAAAATATGGAGTTGAAGCAAAAAGCAGAGATCAAGGATTTGGTTCTAAGCCGAGCTGAGGAAAGAATCAAAAAGCTTAGAATCGAAAAAGAGGTAATTAGATGACCTGGATATCATCATATTCAAATAATTCTTTAAATATCACTTGTTTAGTTTCTGAAGAATCAGCTGAAACAACAAAACGAAGATGACGAAAGATCCACCATATCCAGCAAACAAGAATTTAAGAAAGATCAAATTGCTCAGCTTGCTCTCAAGTTTGAGATTGCGAAATTAGAAGACAGATTGTTCCAACAAAAGAAAGAAGCTCAGAAGAATCTGCGCGATCAACAGGTGATGTTCACTCAAAAGACTCAAATCATTTCAAAGGTGCTTTCTGGAAAGTTTGATGGAAAACTGGGAGATCTGTACACCCAAATTGTGGGTCACACCGCTGCTCAAGAGGAAGTAAAATTACAAAGTGCCGTGGTTGTCTTACCGAGGGTTTGTTGATTCACCCAATGATTGCACATCTTTATTCATTAAATTTTTATGCATTTCTTCTCCTCAGATCCCAAAATATTTAATGGAACGATTAAAATTAGAAGAAGATCAGGTGAATTGAATTTTTAACTGTTATTTCTATTGTATTATATTCTTTGAAATCATCCCTATAATTTCTTTTAAAATATTTTCAAAATAAACAGAATAATCACCCGATGGTGAGGATCAACGGTCAGGTTGAAGATATTAATCCAAGAGACTCTCGAAACAGCAAACGCGCCAAGGTTTTTCAAATCTCAAGATGTCAAGATAAATTAGTTGAACTTTTCAATTTCAGCTTAGAAGTTCAACTACTGACGAAGCTAATTCTAGTGACATGATGGATAACTCGGAAATATTCCGAATTCAAGGCTCTCGAAAGTATTCAGATTGTTCAACACGTGAGTTCTCATTTTATATATTATTTTCATTAGCTGGAAATGTAAAATTAATTTATAAAAAATATATTCTCATATTCGTAGTAAGTGCTTCATCCAGTTGCAAAATGATCGACTGATTCGAGCAAACATCAGAATAATAGAAGTAACTGCTAGCAGTTCATTTCTTGAAGATTCTATTTTCTTAAATAATAAAATATCTAATTATAAATCTAACAATTAAGATAAAAAAAATGCTCATGTTTAAAGAAAACTAAAATTAAATTAAATTAAGTCTAGAAAGTTAGAATCTAGTAAACTTATAAAAACGTTTTTTGTTAAAATAAAAAAAAGTACTTACGTTTTCAGAACAAATCATTTTTTTAATATTTCTCCAATGCAAGACATCTATAGCAATAAGACTTAAAAGGCGCGATCAGACGACCTTCTAAAATAATTTATCTTAAAATTTATTCATTGTGCAAACTATCCAATCACCGCCCAACCAAGTAAAACAATGGCATCTCAAGCAGTGAAACAATTCAACAATTGCCACCAGCGCTGAATATATTCAATAATCTGAATGATCAAACAATTGCCAATTAAAATGATCAAGCTTTCCTGAAAATTTCAATATTGCTGAAATTGCAGATAAATTGAATTTTGCAGACATTTCAGGTATCATTTGAATTGAATTTGTGGGCCAGGCGCCTGGAACATAAGTATTTAAATAATTTTGGGTAGTTCAATGAAGTGACTTTGATTCAAATGTTTCCGCTGGACCAATTCCATAAACAGCATCAATCACATAGGAAAATGGTTAATTCAAAACAATAAATCAGCCTGAAAAGCTCTGAAACACTAAAAGGGTAAGGTTAATGTTTCAAATGTATTTTAATCTAAACTTTAATCTAGTATAATAGTTTATTATGGGTTAAGTGTAAAGTTCTCAAGCTTATTGGTTAAAAAATGCAAAAGTCACTAATTACACAGCTGAAATAACTAAAAATAACACATTAACCTATTTGAAGTGGATTGTGCCAAGTATTTTCGGAAATCTGAAGTTGAGGTCGGAAGTCTTGCTGTTTTATGATGAACAAAAGTATATTTTGAATAAAATTTATTCAATTTACAACTAACATCTTTATAAGATTTCTAAAAATTCACGTTTTCTTCGAAAGTCAAAATCTTTTGTTCCCTTAAAAAATAACGAAAGAAAAAAATAATCCACCTTGGAAGCATGCATGGTCTTTACAAATGCCAAATTATGTTTTTATGAATGTAATTATCTATGCTACGAATGGTCAATGAACCTCAAAAATTGATGAATGTCAGACAATTTGCTTTTCTTTCCGACAAAATTAACAAGAAAATAAATAAGACACTTTATGTATTCAATTTTAATAAACAGTCAACTGGTTGTAAGATTTCGGTTGTTCAAGTCTTTCATTGAATGTTTGAGTTCAAGAGCAAATATTTCTGCAAAACATTAATATTCAATGTGTGTAATGTTTTTCTCTTTGGAACAAAACATTCAATTGAGAGAAAGATATTTCAATGTTATGAATCAGCATTGCGCAATATTGAAAACAAGCATATCTTGGTAAGTAGAAGTAGGTGAAGTCCTGGTTAAGTCGTCCTCCTAATTATACTCGTTGACCTTACGTGCAGATAGTAGCTTCCATGAGTACCTGAAACTCGATCAATGATAACACTTTTCTGTTGTGAAGTTCTTTATTCATAAATATATATATATTCTTGCTTAAGTTTATTCATGAGCTTGGTTCTAAGTTATAATGAATACGCCAAGTTAATGAATTGAAGTGAGTTCTAATTAAGACTGTTCAGTATCTACTTGGTTCTAGGTTATAGTGAATACGCCAAGAGATACTGATTGAAGTAAGAACTAATTCAGACTTCCTTGGTTTTCTATTGTTGGGGTTTATATAGTATAATTAAGGCTCCTCCCAACATTCTAACTTTTACTTTATATAATATATAATTCCACTTAATTAATAGTTTCCATAATATAACAACGCACTTTATATATATCGTTGCGCACTGCTCATACTTTTGCGCAGCGTAACATATTCAATGAGTCATACTATGCTTCTTTCACTTAGATCATCTTATATTATGTATTATTGACCTAAATTGTTATATAATACACTGTGCCTTATGACGCAGGTGACAATGAGTCATTCTATTCTTCTTCTTCTTATGTTATGTAATATTGACCGTTACAATATTGTATATAACACGCTTGTGTTATGTGATGCAATACATTGCATGCGTTATTATATTATGCTATTACATAATACTTCGTCATATATATATTTATAATAATCTTTTCTCTTTGTTACTCTTCTTTGTTCTTATGTATATATATATATATATAGTGACTAAGACGCTGCAATGCTTATTTATCAGCTTGCAAAGGCCTTATTCACTATGATATCACGCAGAATAAAATAAATGCGAAAAAGTAATAATATTATCTTATGCATTTAAAATGTATTTAACATTATAAAACGATTAGTTTTCGGACCTCAAGCAGTTTTTTCTTCAGAAAACGATTTGAACTTCAAAACATTTTTTATCAGAGCTTTAACCTCGAAACCATAATCTTCACTCAAACATCCATGTTCTCTGTAATTATATTTTAGTTAATCCATCTCCCTTCAAGCTTAAACATAGCGTTTAACTGTTATTTCAAAGAAAATTAGGAAATTGGACAAAAATCTCGTAAAAAATGTATTCGAGAAAAAAGTTAGCAACACTTTCACTCTATCAAATTAATTGATGAAGCTTTTATTCCGACTTTATTCGATTAATAAATATGGAATTAAATTAATTGAAATTTAGCAAATTACATGTTGCAGTGCATAATTACCATTTTTCTCTGAACTTGCCTTTAGCTGATGTTTCGGATGCATGTTTGCTTGAATATACGTTGAAGAAAATTTCATATTTTTGTTTGAAAAACTTTGCAACCTCCAAAACTTTTCAAACTGTTGGAATAAATTTCGCGAATAAAACTTTAAATGCAATATAAAATAAATGGAGTTCAATCGATATTGGTTGTACATTAAATAAATGGCCTATGGACTTCACAGCAGAAAATAAAGAAATTACATTGTACAATGTAAATATTTGTTATTTTGCATAAAGTTCCACAGCTATGAAATAACTGGCTATTCAAAACAGTTTTAATGGTTTATATGTTTTTATAATTAAAACTGAATGTTAATTGAAATTGCGGAAGGATCTTACATAATTCGCAATGGATTATTTTTTGCTTTTAATTTTTTGCTATAACAATTTATTAGTTATTTGTTTGAATTGGCTCTTCAATTTGCATAAATGCATTAAATGTGCATTAAAGTCGCGGATTTAGTTTGATGTTGAAATGTTGTTTTATTTTTACAATAATTTTAATGGCTAAATCAATATTTGAAAGCAATTTTGAATTTATGGTTTTTGAAGTAAAAAAAAAATGTTTTTATAACTTTATTTGAATTGCAATTCGCAAGCTTGGAGTACTTTGGAAGTGATTAATGATTTGCATTTTAGATTTACTTTCAAAAATATGATTTAAAATAGTTGTGTGAAAATTTTGTTTCAACTATGCTAAATTTTAATATTTTAAACATGGAAAATTCATATAAAAACAATTATTTAAATATAATATGATGCAATGATGCCGGTCATTCAATATTATTTGAATAAATTGATGCAATCTATTTAAAAAGACATTTGTATGCCTGGAAGCCATTGTCAGCTCTTCAAACTATTATATTTATTTTCCCAAGCAAACTAGATTCATTTTATGACAATTTTTGATTAAACTGTTGGAAAACTGATCTTATCTCCAATATTCCAGCTTAAATATGAAAAAATCGTTCGCCGTCAGTTTATGATTTTTCTTTTGAATGTCACTTTATTTAAAGTTTAATTGAGACTTCAGGTGGCTTTCTGCAGGTTTCAATAATCAACCACAACTATGTAACTGGAAAACTTGTTGGGAATGACAACCAACATCTCATTATGTAACTTACCAGCTTGATTTTTAATTGAATTGCTCTCAATTGACAAAACCCGACTATTCTGATGGACATAATTATTAAAACGAAATCGTCATTATGAAATACTTTTACTTTAATTCCGATGTCAAAAAGGTGCAAAATTATTGTGAAGTTATACAATTTTACTGAATTACAGAAATACAAAGCAATACAAATACTCCAAGGTATCGGCAGCCTTTCAGGGGTCATCTGGTAGTTTGGAAAGGCGACGAATAAGAAATCGAGACAGAAAGTTGGTAAGTTATGGAAGCAACCATTGGTTATGACATTTCAAATTTTACTATGTAATATTCGATCCGTAGGAAACTTGATCACTAGAATAAAAAATGAGGTCTGTTTGAAAAAAAACACGAAATATTAATTAAGTTAAATGGGGGCCGCAAATTAATAATTTTGTCGGTGAAAGATTGCAAACTTTTTTTTATTTTCATCTTTTATAATTTGTTTACCATTCCTTTATGATAATTTGTTAAAAATCCAACAATTGTGTGGACAATTGGACACTCTCTAATCAGAACCGAAAAAAAGCGCTAAAAACCACAACCGATAATTAAAATCTGCCGGTTTCATCGAGGTTTCAAACGAAACTTACGCAAACCATTTGTTTTTGCGTAATTTTTTGCAATTTCTTTTAAGCATCTCATTTTTCATTTAAGAACACGAAAATCGTTTGAATGGAACATTGTAAGATTACCATAATTCATTATTACTACATTATTACCATACAGATTAGATCGTTAGTCTCTTTAGAGCACAAACATATATTTCTCTTTATCAATCAATTATTTAATTTTGTGACCAATGATGTAAGTTTTTCCAGTTTGGCTTAAGAATGGACTCACGACTGACTGATTTAATTGATTTTCTTTGATCACTCGAATATGAATAGTTTTCCCTATCTGATTCTAGTTTTAGTCTTTTATTAAAGTTGGACTGAGAAATTTTTTGCATCACGTAACTCTCGTTTTATTGATCGGAGATTTGCTGGCGGAGTTTTATTTTCGATAAACCATAAAAACGGCATAAACCATAAAACCATTTCTTTGCATAAACAAATCGCTGCTTATGCTTGTAATGTTTGTAACATTCTCAAGAATTGACCAAATGCTGGAAAATATTTTGCATAATTTATTGCTTCAATTCTTTTGAGTCGCGGTTCATGATCAGCTGAAATACAGAAAAGTTTTCGTGGAATTACCAAAAGTGGATTTTCGCTTTCGATAAAAATTTCCATAATCGAAGAATTTTACTTTTGTTCATGATTTGCACGTAACTTCCTTGTTGAGCTTTTATGGGACTTATGAGAGAGAATAATTTTCTAGAATAGAAATAGGAGTTTAGGATATTTAATTGATTTTGTTCTCACAGCCAGGGTTCTGGTGAAATGTTAAGTTGCTTTTTAGATGTTTAAGTCTTCAGATGATCTGATCTCAGTTGTTCGTCAACTTTCAAAAATTCAAAACCATTTCAAATGTCATTTATCCTTCCAAACCCAGGAACAAAAAAAAATTAAAAGATCATCTGTAAATCCTCTAACCATTTGGCATGATCTTTCACCAATTTTAACAAATTAATTAAAGATTCATCTTCCAAAACTCAATGCAAATTATATTAAAGTTCAAGCAATTCTAGCATCACGATTTTTTAATTCCAAAAATGCCATAAAATGCTATAAAAGATATTAATGCCAAAACAAAAGTGAAAATGAAAATTGATGTTCACGTCTTCAGTAAAAATTTTACTTGAGAATTCTCTTTTATGCATTTTTAAAGTATTAAATGTAATGCAATTCGAATGAAATGGAAAAGATCAGCTGAGCTGTTTTAAACAGAAGCGAGAAAATGTCATCGTAAATCTTTTTTGATCACTTTCTTCTGAAATTTTTGAGTAAATGGTGGAGGTGTATGGTCAAACATTTTTCCATAGTATTGCTTTTGGGATCGTGGAATAAATTTGTGATAGAGCAATAAAAAATTTTGTTTCCTAAAAGAAATTGTAAATGTAAATTCATTTAAATCGTTAGAATGAGGAACTATTAGTTATAGTTTGGCTAAAGTTTAAAATTTTTACTAGAAAAACAAAAATATTCGTACCTTTGAATTTCATGTACATTTTCCTATCAAAGAGACAAAAAAGATCCAAAGACATTTAATGCAATTTTTTCTTTTCATTTATAACATTTCTCAAGCTTGTCTACATAACCATCTCAAAATAGATGAAAAGGAAATAAATACCAAAAAATAGATAAATATACAAATTTTTCAGTATATTAATAAGTACTTGAATAAATTACACACATTTGCAAACATAACAGCATAATTACTCGCGCAGCATAAAAACGAAAGTCTTGAGATTTTCGCAAATTGCTTTTTGATTTTTTTTGGGAAAAATTACTTTTTAATTTGCTGGCAAATTTTGTGCTACGTGTAATGTTTAAAGTTTAAATTTTCAGATTATTTTTGATTACCTTTTTGTATTATTATCGCAAACTGTTACAAATTGTAAGTGCGTGGAGCGTAGTGAGGCCTTGACTTGTCTTACATAATACTTTAAAAGCATATTCGGAACTTAATCCGTTTCTTTGTAGATTTGTTGCCGATTATAATTTGTAGTCATTACTAGTTGGCCAGATGGTTAATGAATATTCAATTATATGTTGGGCGTTCTAAACTTCTATAATTCTCCATCATATTTAAAATCACATAAACTGAAAATGATGGAGAAGATTTCTATAATAACTTTCAGTAATTGTTCCAGTACTTCATCAAGATCATTAAGATTGACATCAGTAATTTGTTCACAATTTGAAAACATTTTCTCTTAGAGGTTACTGTTGTAAGTTTCTCTACAAATATAATAAAATGGATTTGATCGAGCATCGGCAGCTTCAGAAGGATTGAGATGGAATTATAAGGCGAACTATTAACAAAGAGAGAAATGAAAACCGAGTTGTACCGATATGAATAGATAATTTATCAGGTCTTGTGCAATTCAAAGCATAGTTTAATCAGTAAACTAACCAGCTCAAGGATTTAAAATATATAAAATTTTATCTAAAATATAAATTAACTAATTAACTTAAATAAAGCACAAACTTCCTTGAGAAAAATGATGCTTATTTACTTTTTTTCATAAAGTTTTAAAAAGTTTTTGAAAATATTGTTATTTGGAAAAATTACAAACAATTAAAATTTGGTTGGATAACTTTTTTGATTTTGAATCATGATTCAGCTCATTTGGTCAGATGATTTATGATTTTGGGTATGATATCATCTTTTATTTCTTTTATTGTTTGCATTTATCGTTAAAGATTAAAATTTGTTTCGAAGACTCGCAATATTTCATTTAATAATTTATTATTATCAAACATAATAGTTTTTCCAATAAAAAGTAACAAAAGCCAAATCACCTACATATTTTATCTGCTCGGCTTGTGGTCACCGTAGAAATTTATTATTATCTTTTAATTTATTGGATTTTCAATTTCTGTATTACGTTTTATATACATTTTTGTATGCATTTGTTGCTTTAATAGATATTATGCTGTTTGTGTTACAATAAAAAATCTTCTTCCTACTGTTGCTCAACGACAATAAACCTAGCCGACTTTTCAAGTACGTTTTACTTTGTAACGAGCTATGAATAGAATGGTTGACATAAAACTGATAAAGATTTTTAACACCTTCCTGCTGTTAGTTCATAACCATTCGCGATTAATTTTTGTTTGAATAGCATAGATTGGAAGGTGATTTGCCATGGTTATTTAATTAATCAGATGAAATATTTTATTAAGTGATTGAATAAATTTTCCATTAAGAGCGCTTAAAAGACAAAAATTGTGATTAAACTGACATCTTAATTGATTTGTGGATATAGAAAATGATTAATCATATTTACCATTTCTACTATAAACAAGCATTCTCCAAAACCTTCCACAATTTACACCACAAACTAGACATCAACTGCATTAAGTTGTAAACACGAATATGTGTCTATTATTGTTAGTATTTTATGGTCACGCGATAGTTTCACCAGACGGATTCTCAAGAAGGAAATCTTACCATGTAAACATCGTCTCGTTGTATCGCAATCCCAAAATACTGAATGAAAATCAAAAAAGATACCACACCACCAGACACAGAGGAACACTGGATAACTGGATGAAGTAAAATTGAATGCGCGGGCGACCTGAAGTACAGACTTATAAGCAAGACTCGAGTAATCAATCTTTTACGCAATATTAAAAAGAAATTGGAGCATGATACAATCAATTCTATATTGTTATTTTTGAATGATGTTCTCGGTAAAAAATTGTTTCGTGTACCTGACGGACAAACTGATTTAAGTGCTTCATGTGAAAAATGCATGTAGTGCTTGCATAACTGTTGTGTTACTCAATTTTTACATCAGAAATGTGATTGAAATTTATTTTTTCAAGGAAATTGAATTTTTGGAAGATCTTTTTTGATTATTTTGATAATGTTTTTCTTTATTATACAATGAAAGTGATATTTTGAATATGCAGTTTTTAAATTACTTTACTGAAATTGAGTTTAATTTTAATACTCATAATTTAGTCACATAGTCTGAAAATATGTAAATTATCCGCAAAATTTTGCATAGAGCCAAAAAATTGATTTATCCGTTTACCTTTTACAGCTTGCAACTTGCTCAAAGCGTTTATTAAAGGTGAAATTACGTAAATGTTTGACCTTGTTGTATGCAAATTTGATGTAAACGCAAAATGGAACTGTTTTATAGGTTTATTGCATTTTACAGCATTAATGGCATAATATTGCAGCGCAATTTAGTACAGTCTATAGTGTAATTATGTTTCTGGTGCTCACCAACGCATTATTGCAGGTGATTAAATTTAATGGATTTTTACGCTTTATTTTTCGCCGGAAAACCCGACAATAATATTTTTAATTAATTCAAGTCTGATAAATGCGTAAATAAATTTTGCTATATTATGTTTAAGTTTCGAACATGCTCACCAGTTATTTTAGTATTTTGCTGTAGTTAATATTTTATTGGCTTTTATAGGTTAAGTAACGAGTGAATAAAAAATTTAAATGTTCCTTAAGTAGCATAATCGCAGCTTAATTAAATTTTAAATGGATAATGTTTTTAATAAGACATGTGTTCCTCATACTTTTGAAAATTAAGTTTCTCATAAATTTTGTGCAAATTACCTGAAGTCACATTTTGATAGCTTGTTATTTTTGTAATTTGTTTTTTGATTCCAACATATAATGTAAAATTTAGACAAGACAGGTGAATGCAACTCTTTTACAATTTTGAATAATTTAATGAGATTTCATACATTTCTAATGATTTATTGTGTGGTCTTTGCAGCAAAATAGTATGGAACATTTAAACAAATTTATAACAGATATAATCAACTCTATTACCATATTAGACAATTCAACTGCATCAAAGCAAAGCCTACGAGCTGCGGTCCAAAGACAAAACACTGCAACTTGAACACACTCGAATGTGGTGTAAAGAAATAGCAAAACATGCTAAAATAAGAAAATATGCAAATTAAATTCCATAGAACGACAATAAACTCGCAAACTCGCAAAATATCCTACATTTCCACTTTTACTTTCAACTGCATTGAATTCAAGTAAATTTTTAGAAAATTCCTTGCTTGTTTCTGTTTTTAGGAGTATCACAGTTCATGGCACTGCGGATTTATTTTATGCTAATTTGAAGGAAATGTTTGCTGTTTCTCAAAAATAAAATACAATAAAAGTGGAAGTATTTTGAATTCTAATGCAAATCTTTCCAAGTTAATTCACGTCTTGAGACATTGTAAGTGCCATTAAGATTTTTGTAATATCTCAAGATTTTTCAGAAATTCTGCTTTGAGTATTGAAAATCTGCAGAAATTTTAAGTTAAAATTTCTTCAATGATCGAATCTGTTCATATTGTTCATAAAACAGAATACACCAACCTATTTGCAAGTATATTCAAATTCATATGTTGTCAAAGACATCCCGCAGTTTTCATACTTTTTCTTATCTACATTGGTCCAAGATTTTTATCACGATAATGGTTAATATAATATTTTAACAGTGTAATTCTTCCTCATTATGGAAAATCATCTCTCTTTATTATTAAACATTAATTTCCGGACTTTTCTTACCAATTTGGATTTCATTAAGAAAATAAGTAACTCACGATAACCAAACAAAAGACCAATTAATTTAGCATTTTACTTAATTTGAACTTAAACAGTTTCCCAGATGCTTCAAAAGCATCACAGAAATTGCAAACCTCACTAGTTTTACAAGCATATCGCATTACAAGCATTATAAAGTGCTTTTAGCATCTTTGAGTGCTTTTAAGTGCTGCTGGTGACCGGGAATACTTTTAATAGGCATTATGAAATCTTGTATCTTGATCGTCTTGATCGTCTTAGTAGTGAAACTATTTAGCCAATTATGGTACAAAAAATATTAAAAATGCTTTTGTTTAAAATTGACAGCTGGATCGTTGACATAATTAACTGTTACTAATTGGTTTGAAGAGCAATAACAGGTATTTAGCAAAACTCCCATTTGAAATATTTGGTTCCTAAATATTTCAGCGAATTATAAAGCGTCTTTAAGTTTTTATGGTGATTTGCCTCTTAAAAGGTGAAAAGATAAATGAATATATTTTAGGCAAGTTACATCATAGTCAGATTATAGCTCGCTCGTGGCAAAAAAGCTGACTAATGTATTTTTTATGGTTTCTTCAAGAATGAAAGTTTAAGATTCTCCGAAACAATTTTTTTCCGAATTCGTCGAGAAGTCTTTAAGATAATCTCAAAGTTCAAATATCTTTTTAAATAAAAGTTCTTTCAACTAGACGATTTTGTTCGCCAATATTTTAGCTGTTGAATGGGGGGATGGTGTTTGATGATTAATTTATTGAAAAAAATATTACTCCGGAGTCCGGACAAATGAATGTCAATTAAATTTTCGCCATACGATAGTAAATATTTAATATATGTGGAAATATTATTTGCATTGAGTGATAATCTCCCCTGTACTTTATAAGCTCATCATTAAATATATTTTTAAAACCTCACAGAATTAATTCTCATCTTTTATTGAATACTTCAAAGCATTGTAACGTTCAGATCTTTAAGAATACAAAGAGACTTCATCTTGAAGATTAAGCCGAAAAAAACAATTTCTTATTTCTTTGAAAGCTGCTGCCAAATTCAATTTGATTTACCATGAAAATTCATGAAATTGGATTAATATCGCTTCAAACCAACTAACATTAAAAGAATTTTTGCTAAAGTTTGAAAAGCTTCATAGATAACTTTTTAGATTTGAGGTGCTGCAACACCAACTTTTGTTATTAACGAGATTACTTGATATGCATGTAATACGATAATTATTTTCGTAATTCGCGAATCGAATTCGAGCAAGATCGATGGTTGTTATTTGAGAGCTTCTGCAGTATTTTTGAGATTCAGCACATGGTAAAACTTAATGCCAGTGATTGTCAATTGTCTTGCAATTTATTGTTTCTGCTACAATCATATTGAGGATCAAGTTCTTCAGAGGAAACTTAAGCAATTTAAAATTATGTCAAGCACTTCACTTGTGCTCTTTAAGCAACCATTCATGCATCAATTTGCTTGACAAGATTGTGCTGCTCAGATTAATTTACAAAAGCAATCAACGATGACAGTGAAGTGATGCAAGAATTAAATGAATTTAAAGAATCATGAAGTGATTCTTAATATGCTTCTGAAGGGTGTGTGCTAATTTTACAAAATAGTAGATGTTTTCATTTTAGTGGGAACTTGGCACAAGTTGAAGCACAGAATAAATTTGGTCACACATTGTAAGTTTACTACTAACAAGCTATTAATTTACTGGCTGATTTCCTTTTGCATATAAACTTATCGTAGTTTATTTTTGCATAATCATCATCACAATTTTATTGAATGACACAACATGTAAGCATAAAAACACAGATATATCCATTATCCATGAACTTGACCTGGTTTCAAGTTATATATGTTTCAAATAAATTCAATCGGTTCCGTCATTAAGTAGATTGATTATTGTTAATATTGTGTATCTAATTGATTTTATTATATTTTTGATAGCATATAAAAATTAAAATCTCTTATTGACCAAATAAGACGACCCAAAAACCAAAAATTCGACCCACGAAACCTAATTTCTTAAGATTTTTTAGTCAAGAAACGAGAGTTCAAAAAATAATATTATCCATGAGCCTAGGTTCATGAATAGCAACACTTCGAAAATTTAATTTATGAATGTTGGGACCCAAAAACCAAAAATTCGACCCCCGAAACCTAATTTCTTAAGATTTTTTAGTCAAAAAACGAAAGTTCAAAAAATAATATTATCCAGGAATAGCAACACTTCGAAAATTTAATTTATGAATGTTGGGACCCAAAAACCAAAAATTCGACCCACGAAACCTAATTTCTTAAGATTTTTTAGTCAAAAAACTAAAGTTCAAAAAATAATATTATTCATGAACCTAGGTTCATGAATAGCAACACTTCGAAAATTTAATTTATGAATAATGGGACCCAAAAACCAAAAATTCGACCCACGAAACCTAATTTCTTAAGATTTTTTAGTCAAAAAACGAAAGTTCAAAAAATAATATTATCCATGAACCTAGGTTCATGAATAGCAACACTTCGAAAATTTAATTTATGAATGTTGGGACCCAAAAACCAAAAATTCGACCCACGAAACCTAATTTCTTAAGATTTTTTAGTCAAAAAACGAAAGTTCAAAAAATAATATTATCCATGAACCTAGGTTCATGAATAGCAACACTTCGAAAATTTAATTTATGAATGTTGGGACCCAAAAACCAAAAATTCGACCCACGAAACCTAATTTCTTAAGATTTTTTAGTCAAAAAACGAAAGTTCAAAAAATAATATTATCCATGAACCTAGGTTCATGAATAGCAACACTTCGAAAATTTAATTTATGAATGTTGGGACCCAAAAACCAAAAATTCGACCCACGAAACCTAATTTCTTAAGATTTTTTAGTCAAAAAACGAAAGTTCAAAAAATAATATTATCCATGAACCTAGGTTCATGAATAGCAACACTTCGAAAATTTAATTTATGAATGTTGGGACCCAAAAACCAAAAATTCGACCCACGAAACCTAATTTCTTAAGATTTTTTAGTCAAAAAACGAAAGTTTAAAAAATAATATTATTCATGAACCTAGGTTCATGAATAGCAACACTTCGAAAATTTAATTTATGAATGTTGGGACCCAAAAACCAAAAATTCGACCCACGAAACCCGATTTTTTATGAAATTCAAATATGCATGAACCTAGGTTCATGATTACCACTTCGAAAATTTTTCTATGTAGATTTATAGATCAGTTGCAGTTTTGATGAATAGATTTGTCATTGATCTGTTTTCTTACTATTACTATATCGTTTTGCATACGAGCTCAATTTGACAGACGACATAATTTAATTTTCCATGGTAAACCATCACTTTGTCACTAGATATTCAATAAATCATTATGCGAGATGAATAAAATTTTGCACAAAAACTGCACTAAGCAAGCAGACGCTGCAAAAAGTGACACATAAAATTGTTTCAGCTTAAAACTCGAACAGAAATTTTTTACTTCGTCAACAATTTCCAGCAACCTCAATACATCACCAACTCAAACTTCTAATTATAATGTAAGCAAAAACTGATTTGTTACATTTTAAGACTTTACACTACTTATACTATCGATGGAGTGCTTGCATTTTAATACCGGTCAAAGAAAATGCAATAAATAACAATTATCATGTCGGTGCATTAGTTTGCATATCATTATCTTGTAAAACTGTGGCCAAAAGCTGTAATTAAATAATTAAGTGTGTTGATTGTTAATAGCCCAGTGATGGAATAAGTTGAAGATTGAAACTAGAGGAATAGTTTATGGGGGAATGATTTATTGTATTTTTTAATGATGATTGATTTATTAATGAATATTTAGTCCAAGTAAAATGATGTTTGGAAACTTTTATTGAAATTGCAAAATTGGCGTAGAAATGTCAAAATTGGCTAATATAAATTTTTTAATGACTTCCTTGTCGAGATTGAAAAGTTGGTATTTTATGAACAAATATTTAAACATCTATGTCAATTATTCATAAATTCATAATCCTTCCTTTTTGGGAGTATATTTTATTTTTCCGTGAAATCTAAAATCACAACATGGAATTTTTCATGTCTCACTGAAAAGTTGATATTTTTATTACCAAAAATGAATTATCGTTCGCTTAGATATCACATTTGGACAATACAAATATCTCAAAATACTCGGTAAAACTATATTTTGCACGATTCTGGCTTTTTAAAGGTTTTGGCAAGCTTTTACTTTCTGATCATATTTTACCGACATTTTACGAGCATTAAAAAGTTTTTATGATCAGATTATCTTTAAAATATTATTATCATTTTTAAAGAAAACCTTCGAATATTTATTGTTAATTTAAATGAATTAATTTGAATAATAATCTAATTTTGATTGGAAAATTGTTAGCTTGATAGAATTTTATTTCGGTGATGGTCTGATACAATAGATTATACATTTTAATTCAAAAATTATAAAAGCGAACATTTTGTAAAATTAATTATTTAGATAAAGTCATAAAAACCATAAACTCAAGTAAACTGAAATAAAATGCAAATTAAGGCCACATTCTCAATTTTTCACATTCTTAATCTCTTTTCGCAACGCAGATTTGAATTTTATGGATGGTGATTTTGTGAATTTTGTGTCGAACAAAAATGTTTACAAAAATGATGAGGTTTTGTCTAAATTTTTATGTAAAATTAATCTAACGCTTCATAAAACGTTTGAGGCTAATCTAGATTTTTAGTTTATGGCCAGCGACAAATTCCTCCGGGGTTGCATTCATTTTTGATTTGTACTTGAAACTGCTTTTTGGTGTGTTTACAACTATTTTACAAAATTTTATTGAATTTGTTGATGAACATTTAGCAATACTTTTTGTTGGATGCATTGCACATAAAAACATTAGAACTGCGAGTATAATCCAGGAAAACATTATGTTGCATGTTTTAAATGTCACTCTCTTTTAATAACATCGCTCTCTTGAAAACATTTTGAATGCAGCTAACTTAATGTTTTATCCCTTGCTTTCCATAAACAACCAATTTGTTGCAAGCCTGATTTTTCAATGTTTTATTTATTCACGTCTCAATGTTCGGCCGAGTTGGTCGTTGACTCGACTTTTTTATTGTGCCGGGCTTGAAGATTTTTTACGTAACTTTTTGTGGTTTGCTTTTTGTGTTTTAGGACAAAAAATATTTAAGTAAGATACCAGAGGGACTAACTTATTTAAAACCTTTTTTTATATGGAAAGTTTTTAATCTCGAAAATTTTTCTTGAAAACTATTGCAAATAAGTTTTTCCGTTTTCATGGAGAGATTTAAGTGTCCGCAAAATTTTTCATTATAAAAATATCTGCATTTTCACGAAAAAATAATTTTTCAAAAATTCTTAAGAAATCAATTTCTCAAACATAATATGAGAGTTTCTTTTGCAAAGCATAATATTTATAAAAGTTGTGTGTGACGGTTTAACAATCTTTCCTATAAAAATTTTCAAACAGAGCTGTAGAATAAAAAGAAACTTGAATACAATTAAAAACATTCAAATGATTTTTTCTTAAGCTGTTTGTCTTGTCATTGTCAATTACTTCATGCTCAAATCTTGCGATAAAAACGTCGTTTAAATAGGTAAGTATGTTACAGATATTCTGTTTCGACTACCGAGGCTCGAAGACATCAGTTAAGATCTTTGTGGTTTCTCTAGGTTAATTTTTTTGATAAAGTGTGAAGTTTACGGTCATTAGAAAATTTTCTTGTAGAATTGTTCGTTGAAACGTGAAAGTCATGAGAACCAGAATATTTTCAAAGAATGGAAAGCTTAAACAGATGTTTTTGGTTTTTTTCTAGAAATGAAAAATCACAGGAAATTTAATATGTCGTGCAAATATTTTTTTGCTCAAATTTTTGTAAAAAATTCATTAAATACCGCAAAGTTCACCTACTTATGTTTTATTCCACAAGCTGTCGACTAGCTCATATTTAATTGATAAAATGTATAACAAACTGAATTTGCAAAAAATATGATATATTCTAGATCAAACCGGAAAATCCGCTCCACCTTCAGTCGCCAGCATTTGTGAGCATTTGAAGTTGCATATAACCTTCACATTAAAACATCCATTTGGCTACTTGAGTCGACAAACATTTAAAATGCTAAACAAACTGATATTGCTCGGATATTTCTCAATTTTCAGAAACAATAGCCGGAATGACATTGAAACTGTTGATAAAGAAGCAATTTATGAAAATGGAGAAAAAACATCAAAAAATCAATTAGTGGCGATAATTATAAAATTAAATGTTAAAAGTTAAAACATGTTTTTACTATAATTAACGTTGAACTTTTTCCAGTGTCTTTCCAAAAATCAAAGTGTTGCGAAAATTCCCATGAGAGCCATAAAATCGATCGAACTCACAAGCTCACAAACTCGCCAGCAGTGAGAGTCAATAATAACATATTTCCAGTTTATCTGCATCTTTTCAGCATTTCAAGTTTTGCAATAATTCATGGCGCAAAAATTCAATTGAAACTATTTCCAAGCAAAAGTTCAAGCCAACTGCAAAAAACTGAAAACACAAAAAGATGAAATTCAAGCAAAATTCTGCGATAAAAACTCTTAAAAGTATTTTTATTATTATTTTAATGTCGCAAAAGGTAAATTTTCGAATTTGAACAAGCAAAAGATCAAGAAACGGTTCGATTAAGAATCGATTTGTGAAGGAACAGAGCCGGATTGGTCTTATAGTTGTTATGGCCAGGTTATTAAAGAAGATTGTGGAGGTAAAAATAAATAAATATATTATTCAATTTATGTTTAGCAAGGAATTTATGAATATTTTCAATTTTTGCGATATATTCTTAGAGAGAAACGAAGAAACTGGTTTTTCGCTGAGAAACATGAAAACACAAAGAAACTTGAGATCATCGGGAACCAGAAAGCGTTCTAGGTGGCTTTTCGAATCAAAATATGTAAGGCAATATCTGTGTTCAAAATTAATATTAATGCCACTTGAATGACTTCTAAAATTTAATAGAACTTAGATAAACCGTAAATTTATGTTAAGTCGTTAAAATTATTTGACTTCACAGGAAAATTATAAATTCTAATAAATTATGAAAACAAATCAAGTTGCAAACTAAATATCTGTCAGCAGCTGAGAAACGTCGTAAAACTCTTCTGGTTTGTCATTGTAATTGAATCTGATGCGACGATGCTCTGTAGTCGGTAAGAATTAAGAGCAAAGCCAATTAGCATTCTCCCGTATAAAAACATAATTAACCAAACAGTCCAATTTCCTCAAACATCCAATTATTTAATAATGTTGTTTGTTGATCTTAAAATAATACAAACAATCTTCTGAAAAGATTTGTAGAATTTGAAATTCATTCACAAATCTAAAGTGAAGCTCGTTAATTGCCGTTCTGCTCACGTTTTTCAGATCACAACTTCACAAATTTATTTTTAGAACTTTTAATTCCATTTTTTTGAATTTAAAGATTAAGTGAAGGTAAATTGCCTTAAAAAGCTAAAAATACTGAATGAGTTTAATGATTCTGTTTTAATTTGGAATTGTTTTGAATTTAATTGAATTAGATTCAAATAATTGGCGACTTAACTGAACTTAAATTAATTAACTCAAGGTTTTGTTGATTCGATTTTATGCCAACTGCAATTGTGAAAATATATTCAATTGGACGAAATACTTTGAGTTAATTTATGAACATTTGGACTCACAAACCAAAAATTCGATTTAAAAAATTCCAAAAAATATTATTTTTGCAAAAAATTTATTCTAGAACATTTTTTGAATTTCATTCAATTCGACGTAACGAAATTGAAAGAATAATTTTTCAAAGATTTTTGAACCCAAACAGCAACATAAATTAATGCGGCAAACAAATGATCTTAATATAAATGCACGGCTTGAAGAGGTTGCTTTTAAAAAAAATCAATGAAGAACCAAAGAACAAGCAAACTAATCCAGCAAGAACAGAGCACCTTGACTGAGCGACAATTTGCTCAGCTGTAGATGATCTTGAAAATTTAAATGTTTCACCATTTGTACAGTTAATCGAGTTTGTTGTCTCTAAATTGCTTGGATAACCGTTTGAGCGAAATGACTAAAAAATAAAAATCTTAAATTTAGCAAACTTAATCGTGACTTAGGATTTGAACCCTAATATCACCTACTCTAAATTAGTTCGTAAGAAGATTGAGTGCTCATCATATATAAACGTGATATTAAAACTAGCAAAAAAACATTTAATAAATTCAAGTCCCGATTTATTAATTTGTAGAAAATTACGCGAAACGCAACAAAAATGATTTCCTCATAACTTGACCAATGTTAATTTATTCAATAAACTTCTCGTCAAAAAAAAATTTAATCAAGAAAAGTTGAAACCACAAAATCGTCAAAGCAAGAATTAATTTAATGTATTGTGATGTTCAAGTATCGAATTGCTGGTTGTGATTAAGTCGCCAATTTTCGCTATTAATTGAATTGGAAGGTATTGCGCAATGTCTGGTGGTTTTGTTCAATGAAATATCAAATTTTGTCGTTTTTGCGATATTTATAGTGTCTGGAGTATTCTATATTTTTTTCCATTCACATGTTTTCACATGATTTATTACATGATCGATTTTATTATGCAATTAAGCAATTAAATTATCCAGAAATCAAATCATGGTAAGTTTTCTTGATTTTTAATGTTATTCTTTTAACTGCAGCAACTGACTGATTCATAATTAAGCTAATAATTGATAGAATCAGTTGAAAAACAGCTACTTGAGTTGAAATGAAGTATAATAAAGATTTTATTTGAGTGTAAGCGAGGTGGAAGTGTATTTTAATAGCTCAACTCAAGCTGTAATAAAAATAATCTTTGTTTTTAAAATTTTCCAAGATTAATGCAGATTAGAGATTAAAATCAATTTAATCTAATTTTAAACAGTTTTGAAGAAAACAAAAAAACGTTAGACTAAAAATGTATTTTTCTTTGAATATTTAATATCAATTGAACATGTAAAATTCTATCAATTAATTTCACAAAATTAAAGCGCAATCTTATCGCAATCTTATTAAAACTAGCGGATACAAAAAATTCTCTGTTTGGATCTGCAAGTTTGAATTTTAATATGTTATTCTAATCAAAAACTTTGCTGAAAACTGGAAAAATTGTCGAAAACAATTTGAATGCTAATTAATGCGGAAAATATGATAAACTGGCTTTGTAGAATATCACAACAATTTTGCAAATTATTTAATAACTAGCAAATAATTTTTAACAATTCGTTACATCCAATCGTTTCATTGTTCTCGAACTAATTTGTTTGTATTCTGTAATTTTGAATAATTAAAATGTAAATGATGCAATTTCCAAACACTTTGTTACAAAACGACGCAACTGATGATTTACTAATTGATTTGTTGCTTAAATGATCTCTTTGTAGTATATTCAACAAATAACTATGTATTAGATTTTGGTCAATTTTTGCATAGTTTTTTGCATAGATTACATAGAATACTGTGTATAACATTTTCACAAACCAAAATTTCCAATACATTGTAAATCCAAAGAAAGAGACACATTTTCTCTTTGAAAATTGATTTATTTCCATATTTTCTTTAATTGAGCTTTAATGGCATTACTATTGAAATTATCAAATCTGTTTAACCGCAAAATACATTTCATTATTATTCCACAAACAATTGCAATTGAACATATTTTGTAAAATTGTGAGATTGTAAGACAGCGAATTTGAAAGAAATTCAAGTGACTTAGAAGGCAACAGAAGAAATGGCCTGTGAGACAATGCAAGGTATCCAATAAAACTGTCCATAAATTATGAGAGACTGAAGAAATGTTGTACAAATTTGATTGTTTAACAATGGCAGTAATTGACGGATATTGTAATAAAATAATGAATTGTGTTGAATATTTCAAACTAAAACCGAGAAATGCGCGAAGAACTTATATAGAAAAAAGCATGAAACTTATAAAAACGGCTATAAAAATTATAAATGAGATATTTTTGAGATGGCAGTGCAAAAAAAAGTAATTTCATTAAAAATGGGCGAAATTTAAATCAAATTACATGAAATTAAAAAGGTTAATGTTATTTTAATGTCATTCCATTGGTACAAAATATTACGTTACTTTATATCGAGAAATTTCAATTAGGTTATTCTTATTGTATAAGTTCTTGAGATTTTGGAGATTCTAGAAAAATCCGTTTTTGGCCTGAAACCATTAATTTGCTGTAATTTATAGAATTTAAAATGCTTGATTGAAACTGTTTTTGTAAGAAAAGTTTGCGAATTCCCAGCTTTTAAGTAATTATTATCAATTAAATGTTTTTATAGCTGTTTCAACTTGAAATGCGAATTTTTTAAAAGAAGAATGAAGAATAAATTTCAATATCTTATCCCCTAATAATGATTATAGGACAACTTCATCGGTCGAATGATTCATAAACCAACAAATTTGAACCTCAACCCTCCATAACTCCCCCTAAATACAATAAAAACTGGAACCCTTCAGTTTTCCAATCCAAAAACATAAATCTCGTTTTCCTCGATTTGTATATTTTCTGGTGATCAACAATCCATGAAATTTAGGAAATTCCCCACAAAGTGCATAACTCGAGCATAAAGTGCCGGATAACCAAAATAAGACAAATGATGACAAATCATTTCCTAGAAACGATTTGCTCGTCATATTTCTCATTAAAATGAATCAAAACCGCAAAAGACACCAAATGCATCTCAAAGATGCCAGCCTAGAGCATGCTTGAAATTACGTAACTGACAAACAGTAAAAAATCATAAAACTAGCGATTTGGTTCATGAAGCTCCACAACAATTGTGCTGTAATTCAGTAATTCAGTAATTCTGTAATGAGGAAGAATTATCTTCAAATGTTGCTCGAACAACACTCATGGCAAAAAACTCAAAAAGTGCATATCTTTTTCATCATTTTGTTATTTTTGCACAATTAAAAAAGAATGTACGGGAACTTCGTCTCTTGGAACGACATGAATGTTTGTGGATGAGTTTTAAGCAGCAAATTCACCTTAAAAACTTTATGGGTTTGTTGATGAAGAAGTTTTAAGCGTTTTTTGAAGTTTTATAGACTGACTCATTAGCTCAGTGCCGTTAGAATGAGCAGCCACTTGAAAATTGAGGTGGAGTCGTGGTTTTGTGAGACTTTGTTGACTTTAAGCAGAGGTGTGTTTGCAAAAAAATTATGTTTTTGAAGTTCAAGAAAAAGTCAAAAATAGAAATGCGTTGAGTAATTATTTTAGATCAGAATTTGAACCCTCAAAAAAGTTAAACTGAAAAATAAATTCCATCCTCAGAGATTTGTGTTTTTACCAAAATGAAGTCTTGTAACTTGGTTTGTGTTACAAATGTTTTAATTAAATTTCAATTGATTTTAATTGGAGCACAACATTTTTAAATTGCCATTAAATCATGTTTAATAAGATTTATATTAAATTACTGAATTAAGTCATTTCACCGACATTTCACTCAATTTAATTATATTTTTAATACTGCATGCTGCATTAAAAAGTTTTAAGACCTTAAACATGTAAACAAGTTTGATAAATACTCGGAAAATGTCTCAATTTCCATTTAATACTCTACTTTCAAACATTCACAACTTGTTTTCGGACTTTCCATGAATTTAATAAATTTACCATATTCTACTTTATGAAACAATTGCTCGTTACAACTTATGTAAATCTTTGAAAATATCAGAAAAGCTTTAATTAAGTAATGGAATATTTCGCTGCTAACTATTTGAAATATTTCATGCATTGTTCAATGCTGCAAATAATTCAAAAATATTTATGCAAAAGATAAAAAATATTGCAAATCTATTTTTATTTTCTTTTATTTTGAGCTTTGGTTGTTTGAACTGAAAATTGAAAAGTGGTTTCAATTGTTTGGAGAATTAAATTTGATTAGATAAGTAACATGCTTCATTTGTTGGACACTTGGAGTTTTTATGCAAAGTGCTTCGAGGCAAATTGAAAATTTTAATTAATTGGATAATGGAGCTATTCCTTCAAATTTTTTTTTTCAATTTGCGCTTTGGAAAATTTCTTACATCACTAAAAATATTTTTAGAAAACAAAAATGATAGACTTCATGAATTTTTTTCAATGAACAAATAAATGTAGAAATTATTAAATATGATGTTACTAATAATAATGTGCAATAAAACAGTACTTGTCCATCATAATTTTTAAAATGTATTCACTCTTATGTATCAGAGCAACGAAAGTTCTCAAAGAAAAAAACGACGAATAATAACGCTTATTCACCCACGCATTGATATCTCTTGAGCCCAATTTTGTAGGCTTCACACAATATTAAAAAGCTCAAACGTGTTTTCATTTCCTAAATCTTCTTTATTGGTTTTGGTGACAGATCACTTTGTAAATTTCAATTGAGATTCAATTTACAAAAATCTACAAGAAATATGCTGTTGAAACATAATTGAAGCGACAAAAGATCGTCTACAAATCTCTCTCCATCATCGTTCAATATGGAGTCCATTAAAATCTCGAAGAGGCAGAAGAATCGTAAATATTTTTTGTTTAATTTAGTTAGAAGTTTTGAAATTTTGAAATGCAGCAGCCAGTAGAAAGGTGTTGAAGATTTAATGTTCTTCAAAATGGTGTTAAATTGCTTTAAAGGTTGCGCACAAATTCTCCTCAAATGTCAAAAAAATAATTTTGATTGTTTTATCTGTGACATTGCTTAATTATATTTACTACATAGCTATTTCGGTGGATGGGTCATTAAACGTTTAAATGTGTTACCTATTATAATAAAGTTTCTGCCAAAAATGCATAATTTTCGCTTCATTGGATTTCTCTGTAATAAAAAGATTAAAATGTGTGATCTACCGCTTTTATCTTATATTATATTGATCTTTCGAAAAATGACGTGCGGGTTGAAAAAACCATATCCATCGCCATAAATTATAATAAATTATTTATTTTGGCTAAATTGACTAAATTGAGGTTAATATCATAATAATTTCAGTAATACACAAGCAGAAACTGCAAAACTTTATTGATTTATTATATTTACGGACTTCATGACCAATTTGTCACCAAAAACGGAATTAGTTGCCAAAATATTGAAAATTAGAAAAAAATCGACAAAACATCAAAATTCAATAAATTGTCTTCGGACACGGAAGAAATCAAATAAGACAAACCGTCCATATTTGCTCATGCTGCCAGATCGATAGCCAAAATTCATTGAACTCACGCTTAAAATGATTGAAACCAATTGTTACAGACGCCTGAAAGGAAAGTCAATCTATAAGAGCTCCACAAGAGACCCGAAAGATTAACTTTTAATCTTCAAAAATCCATCATCGCTCATTGTTGCATCAATCAAAAGCACCACGAGTTACAGTTACGAAGAAAAGTAAAAATCTTGTAAACTTTTTTAAAGTTATTAATTTGTGAATTAGTGAGCACCACATGGGTATCAAGCAAGAAAGTGCTCTTACCTCGCTAAAGTGAAGTTCATTGTTTGCCATCGATTAAAAACTGTTCCGTTGTTGCGTCATTTGGAGCCATAAAATCTTAATTTGTGAATTCATTGAGCAAGTTTAATGGCAGAGCATTGAAAATAAATAAGTTGTGGTTTTATGGCTTTTTAATTACTTGAGGTGGCTTTGCTGTATGGGCGAGCTTTGTTTCTAATTTATTGCTGCAAATTGTTAGTTTTATTTCGGAATGAGATTTTTGCACTTGTAGTTCAAATTTAAATATTTGATTTGCATGAATGGTAGAAGAATGAGGAGAAGTTGCATTAAGTATTACAGATTTATGAGTTTCAGCTATAATTTATTTAATAACAAAATTCCTAATTTAAAACTACAGAACGTTCATAAAATAAGCTTATAATTCTTATTCATTATTGATAATTTGGTAAATCTTTGCTAACACATTAATATGATCTCATAAAGATGTAGTCATCGTCTCAAGCTCTTCGGAATTGACTCTAATAGTCTCTAGCTCTGGTTGTATCGACAATTGATTGCAGGTGGTTCCTGGATCGGTAGTTGATATGTTCTTATCTTGAAGATTAAATACCCTTCGCCATGCGGCTTGGAACTTTAATGGAATTATGAAATAGAGATTTATTTAAAATTTTGTAACAAGAACATTACCTGAGAATTCATTCCGACATATATCACAGGGTTATAACAAATGCTGCTTTTAGCTATCAATGCAGGCAAAACTGCCATTGCTGGTGAGATTATATCAGGATTCCCAAACTGCTTAATTAATGCAAATACTGCGTAAGGACTCCATGCAACTATGAACGCTGAAACCATCCAAACAACCATTATGGTGACTTTTCTTTCAGCCTGGTTGCCTCGTCCCATCCGAAGTGTTGATTTCCTTACAGTTGCAATTATATTTAAATAACTAAAAAGTATTACAAAGAGGGGAATCACCAACCCACAGACGAAAAGATAAACGATGTAAGAGGTGATGTTTGGAGTGCGGACTTCCCAATTTACAGAGCAGCTGTGATATGTAATAAGAATTTTTATGAATCAGCAGTTTTAGCTTCATGCATTGTGGTTTATTTTACCTGATATTCGCACCCTCAGTAGCAAAGTCTCCCCAACCAAAGAGTGGTGGTCCAGAAACCATAAAAGAATACAGCCAAATAAACAAAATGGCTTTGAAGGCAGCCTTTTTCGATAAATATGAATTGAATGGGGAGCTGATCAAGCAGTACCGCTCATATGATAGCATGGCTAAAGTTGTGATTGATGATATACCTTTATCAAAGTAGATATTAAATAAAATTGGTATAAATTTTTTTCACGTAAGTATTTTACCTAATATCGACATTAAGAACCCATATGCTTGGCACACTGGTTTAGAAAAGAACCATCCTCGAGAAATGGTAGCTATTAACGATAACGGTATCCCTAAAATGGATACAGATAAATCCGAGCAAACCAGGTTCAACAAAATGATGTTGAAAGGAGTCCAAATCTATTTGATTTCAAAGTTAAAATTAATATTTAGCCCATAAATAATATGATTATTTTAAAAACTGCAAAAGAACTCACCCGAACATCTATTTTCATCAAAACTATGACAAATATGTTAAAAGATGATCCAAACAAAATTATTAGAACCAAAACTATGGCAGCTGCATTGTAAGCCCATGGTTCCATCAGTATTTGATCGCCTGTCTGATTATGCTTTAAGTTTTGTTGCCCATCGTAAAGCAAATCAAGATATTCACTTGTCAATTGTTGCGTCATTTTGAGTTACAAATTTTTATTGAACAACTTATCAATCTTTTTTCGATATCACATTTCTGTTTGAATTTATTGTTCAGTCCCATTCTTGTCACCATTGATCGAATTTATCACTATTGCATTATTTTGGCTCTTTTCTTCTCATTAACTATTCGAAAGCTATTAAAATTTTACTCTTACTGGTCTCATATAAAAACAATTTGCTATCTGTTTTTTCAATATTGCATCTCAAAATATTCTAATACAAATTGCGTTATTATCAATTTACTTTTTATGCTATTCGCGAGTTATCTGTTTGTTTACAAGTTTTGCGATTAACCCATAACACCCAATTTGTAAAATTCATTTCGGAATTCCTGATAAGAGTGTCTGGTTGAGAAGAAAATTTTATTTTTCCCTTAGCAATATTTGTTGTGGTAGAACTGTTATTTTTCAAAATTATTTGAATCAGCAGATATTTAAAATTTTTGCAAAAAATCCATTTTTGATTTCTAACACATTCCTCTAGAAAGTATAGTTCTTTTTATCACACAGCACTTCATTCAATTAAAATCTAACTATGTGATCAAAGCTTAAGGTTACTTTACGCACTGAACAGAATTCACAAACTCTCTTAATTGTTTTGAAAACACAACACCTTTGGTCAATCTTCATAAATTGTAGAAAATTTAGCTCAACTAAAACAACTTATTCAAGTTAATGAAAATATGGAAAGCAGTTTATATATAACTTGCGCACATCACAATGACTTCACAGTCTAGTTTATACTGAGCAGCTACCAGTCAGTCTAATCTTATCACAATAGAATATATTTATGAATGATTTATGTGAACAAATTAATCTTACTATTGAAATATACCGTACATTCTATTTATATTTATAAATACAATATAATCATTTTGTTCTCTCTTGTCAGTGTAATCAAACTCACAATTTAGAAAAAGAGAATCTAATTGTATCATAGTGTGTTTGAATTGCAACATTATACCGAGTTAGGGAATTAGGGTCAAAATTTAGAGTTATTTGCATTTTATGCGTATTTTTATGCGTAACACCTTTTTAATTGACTTCAGTCTGGATGTAATTTATTGAAGCGTTAATAAAACTTTGTGCCTATTTACCTTCCCACCCAAGTCAAAAAATGAATGGACAATCAATTGAAAGTTCAGCGAGCTCAATGACTTTTCATTTAACGTTCAAATGATTTTTACCGGCAAATTATCTGAGAAAAGAGACAATAAAGTACATATTAATAACTGTCCAATAAAAAAACTTTTAAATATTTTGCGCAAGCAAAAATGTGTGAAATTGTAAAATCATAGAGTATATTTGCAATTTAAAGTGACTTAACTCTAGTAACAAAAAATCGCAGCTAACATATATATTTGATTAAGATTATTTGACATTAAAAATAAATGAAATGGTAATCAAATTTTTTTTTGGCAAATCAAACGGATTCAATGATTTCATCGAATTCCATCAAGGAAGTAGTTTTTATAGGATTTTTGATGTTTTGCTGCTTTTGTCGAAACTTCACTATTTTCAGCTGACTTTCAATATAGTATGTTAAATGCTAAGATTGTCAAGATTTTTGTTTATGTTCAAATTATCGTTGCTTTTGGCGGTATTTTTTTTGTTAACCAAATACAATAAACTTCAACAATATTCAGCAAACTTAAATAAATTTCAACAAGTTTCAGCGAGATTTGACAAAAGTTGGCGGATGACTCAAAATGATAGAAAGATAAATACGACTTGTGAGTTTATGTTGATAGACTTGAGATGTTGAAGTTGATGAAGTATCTCTATATGCTTTTTGGCTGTTGGTTTTTTGGAGATTTTATGAAGTTGGAAGTGAAGAGTTTTGTTGAATTTTTCTTTCCACAACTTTTTGCAAGTAATTGAGTACCTACATAGAGGAACACACCCCGAAAATACAAAACACATAAAATCTATAAAAGCTCCTGCATAGTTAAAATAGAGCGGAGCTTTGTGAAGTTTATGGGCAACTACCAATGCCATTATTTTTAGTTGGCATACTGCCATTTTGCACATTATCCGAAATTTCCGTATCTTCCTCAACAAATCGATTTTTCCATAAATTGCCCAATAAACCAACAATAACAACAAAGTCATAAAATTATCCCAGCAGCATCGACTGTGTCATGGAAATTGCATTAAAAGGCAATCAAAATGCAATTCTCCTGATTTCGACCAGATTTTGAATATTTCAACTTTGGTTGAGCTTCCAGTCTAGCCGGTTGGTCGCCGAGTATATTAAAAAATGTCAAAATAGACAGTTTGTGAGAAAATAGCTGAAAAATCTGGATAAGGCGCTCTAGAACCTGCTCTAAGTCCAAAAACGATCAATCAACGCTCCAAGTGATTCAATTAGCCGATTAATCAACTGAAACCTGCTCCAACGGTTTCTTTCAGAAGCCAAAACAATAGTTCGGTTCCACTGTTCCAGAGTTGCGAGCTAGTTGTCTTAATCGCCATATAAATTTTCATCATAAACGCTTGAAATAAAAGAGATATGCTATAAATTACGGACTGACAATGAAATTGCAGGTATCGAACAAATTTCCATAAATCAAGCAAAACTCTATGCTATCTGGTTGAGTTGCTCAAGGTTGAAAGTTGTTTTATGCAAATTTGCATAGATTTTCAGTTTTGGGTTGTTGAGTATGGTGAGAAAATGAGTTTAGAAAATGCGGGTTGAAGTAAAATTGAACACTATGAACCTGCATTTGCTTCAATAAACTGCACATTTTGAATCTTGGTTAACAAAAAAAACCAATTTTTTTCTGATTGTCCAAACATACGATTTTTGATTCTCAAAAATGATGAAATTTTTAACTAACATTTGTAGTGTTTAGTGTGTAGTTAATATTTTCCTGCAAAACAAATATTTTATCGCGATACCAAATCCAGAACAAAATTACAATAATTTATACACCATAAAGGTAAATTAATATCTTAATAATTTGCATAGAATGGAGAGCTTTGCGCCTGAAATTGCACCTTTTGGCTTCTCGTGCACTAAATATGGCAACTGTAATATTTATTTTTAATTTTCTGCACAATTTTGCAATTAAGTTTTATTGGTGCTTGAATTAATTTTCTTTGTGTTTGTTAGTGAAGTTTGTGGAACTGCAAAGAAAATGTATTAAATTAATATCCATCGCAAGCTATTCCTCAAGCTGTAAAATACAAATTATGGAAAAGCTGTGAGCCTAAAGTGAAACTCGAGCTAAAAGCTAGAAAAACTCGTTTAATTGCCAACTCAAATTAATCAAGTTGCAATCATAATAAATTGTTTTTGATTCTGAACACTTCAACTGTTTTACTCCACTTTTCACTCTATTGTGGAATAAAATTAAATGTTTTTATGGGGTTTCTTGTGTTTTCGGAGATATGAGATATATTTTGGAAAATTTCTATCGCTCCCTTTCGAAATAAACGCATTTTGCAACGAAGGAAAAAAGTTGGATTTCCAAAAAATTTAGGGAACAGATTCTCTACATATTTAATGTTCATTGTCAAAGTCAGTATAAAGGTTAATAAATTTATTTCCAAGGACAAAATATCTAAATGTTTGAGCGAATTTTCCAGTGATGTATGTTATCAAGTTCTTCTAAAAAACAAGAAAGGATCAAAATTTACTTGTGAAGTATCATAAAAAGAGATTTGAACTCGTTCATACATTTCACTCTTAAGAGGTTCCGAATTGTTGAAACTTACTGATTCATCACAAAATAACAAATATGATTATAAATCGTACGTAAAATATAATCCGGAATATGTAAAAAATCTCTTAAATTCACTTTCAAATACATGAAAAAATTCACCAGGTCCAGAGTACTCTCACCATTTGAAAAAAAGAAATTAAATCCGCAGCCAGAATAGAAAAAAAAACAAGTAAAGAATGTCAATCTCATAAAATTGTTAGCCATTCATTTTGCGCCATAAACACATTTTTACTTTTTATAAGAAAAAATTCAGAAAATGTTGAGAAAATGCAATGAAAAAGTAAACAAGTAAAGAAAAGTATTAAATTAACTAAAATTAGAAGCAAACGAGATTTCATTTCATTCTGCTCAGTTTTTTAGTTCCATGAAGCTGAATTTGTTGCGGCTGATTTACGATTGCATCAAATTTTCCTTGAGTTTTTCTTCTTGTTTCGCAATTTTCTTTTTATCAAGACATTTTCTGTGCATCTTCTGTTCATTCTGTGAATTTTTGATGTTTTCTCGAGAAAATAAAACACGGAACATAAAAATCAGTGGAAGTCGTCGAGAAAATTGAAATGTCTCAGGAAAATGTGAGAGTTTTCTTTTGCTTGCCTTGTTGTTGGATGATTTATTGATTTTTAGGATTTCTTGCACTTGAATGAATTGCAAGTAGTCTCAATTGGGATTTAGAAGAAATTTGGAAATGCGGAGAGTGTCTGCAAAATAAATACAGTAAAAGCCTTTAAAGTGGATTAAAATCATCAGGCTTGCAAGAAAGTGTTGCCATATTTCATCTGGTACATGCAACAAACTTGCAAGATAGCCGCACATTAATCACGATTTAAATTAAACATTTTGTGTGAATCAACAAAGCGAATTACGAAAATTGTAGCAAATTCGTTGAAAATGGATTAAATTGATTTTATTTAGTCACGAGGAAGAGCTTGAAGCAATTTTTGCGCATATTTGTTCATGCAACTTAAACAAAGCGCATTTTCATCTTTTATGCATTTTAAATGAATAAATTAAATCCATATGTGTGGTTCAAATGAAACTCTAAGGCATCCGTAAGGGAAGCGAATTGATGCAGAAGGTTTTCAAACCATTGCATTGTTTCAGCACGAGCTGATCTTAAAGCTTTGCAAATTGAATTATCAGCTTAAAGGCAAACCATTGCACATTGTAAGCTAACTATTATGGAAAAACCTGCACAAACTTGAAAATATTGATTGGCGGACACTTTTAAGGTTTCATTGCAAATTTTATTGTTATTTATTTTAAGTGTGGAATACTATTCAAATAGGTTGAAATAAAATAGATTGACAGTATGTAAATACTTTACTTTGTTGCGCTTCATATTTCTGGTCAGTGTTTCAACAGAAGATACTAAATAGATGAGGTATATTTTTTATAACAATTCAGCCAATGAACAAGGCAAATCAACAAACAAGCACAAAATAAAAATCTTAAGAAAAAATTCAAAAGAAGCATAAACGTGTTGATAAATATTCATAAACCTTGTTAACAGCATAGGAAATATATTTATTTGTTAAAAACATTTTCACATTTTTCATTAAGAGAAATACTAACGCTAATTTTTTTCAGTGCAATTGAAAATTCAACAACTTCTTATGGTACGTGCAACTTGTGATTTCATAGAAAACTGTGTGAAAAATTATGTACAAAAATTTATGTTAATCGCGAATGCATTTTTGTTACAGCTTTTTTGTGATTTAGAGAGAAAAATATTAAAATAAGCTTAACATTCAATTGGACACGAATTATTGAGCGATTGTTCTACTGATCTGAATGCATAAACGATTATAGACATGCATTACTAATGAGCTCATAAATTATCATTAAGGTGTTTTTAATGGGAATGTTGTTAAATAGAATGGATTGATAATTAGGTCCTTAGAAATATTCAAAGTAAATTGTATTTAATTCTTTAGAAAGCTTTAAAATATTTCCGCTTGATTTTCCCAGCCGAAGGCCACACAACAATTATTTTCGTATCATAACCTTCAGATAAAACATTTTTTTATCAAGAGTTTAATATTTTAATTGTGTAAAATACACAGAAAACATAAATTAAATGAAGCTTAACATAATTCCATAATTTATTTTCAAAATTTCCCTGCAAGTCATCCACATAATCTTAATAATATTAAATCATACAGCACGATACCATAGTAAAGTGACGATAAGTACCGATAAGTGAAACTGCGCAATGATTTAATAGACTTTAATACTGCACGGACAATTTAATTGTGGTTTGTGGAAGTATAGTAAGATAAAAACTGAAAGCACATAAATAATTATTTATTGTAATATAAATTATTCCACCACTTCTCGAAGCATCACAAATCATTATAACTTCACAGACTTTTCAGAATGGGTTTTTGCTATGAGTTCTCTTCAAGATGTTTTTATTAACAACTCGAAGTGGAAGTAATTTAATTAATCTTCTCAAAGAAAGCCAACAACTTAAATCATTGCAGATTGATGATATATCATGGATCGACACTTTCGTAAGTGTTTTGCGGTTTTGTTGATTTGTGAAGCGTCTCGTGGAAATTAAAGTAATGGAATTGAGCCAAAAACCATAACAAAATTTGTGTTCTTATGAGAAGAAATTGCTGTGTTGAGGAAAAATGTGTGAGAGGTCAAAATCGATTTTATTTTATTCAAGTCTATAGCTAGTCGATAAATCTCATCAACTTTCCATATCTTACCATACATAAATTGCTACCAAACACGAGTCACAACTTCCTCTGACTCAACATCCACCCATCAACGTACGCCACTGATAGGAAAGCACTAGACAAACACTCTAGACTGATACTCTGATGAGGAAGCTATTAATTTCGATTTTTAATTAAACATCACATAATATGAATGTTTGCGATAAAAAGCTTGCAAAACGCGATAAAATATAATAAACAACAATAAAACACAATCAAAGTGAAATAATATAATATTTGCATGGAGTTGGTAGGCAAAGCATTTTTTGTTCCATTGAAATTTACGAGACAATTGTTTGCGGAAAGTGATACTTTTGATTTTTCCAATTTGCAAAAATGGCAGCCAATCTTTAGATCTTTCAAATTGTTTGAATCTTAAAGAGTTTTAAGGCTTTAAAGACTCTTATTGAAAACTTAAAACAAACAATCTGCAAAATGTGCGGCGACTTTCGATTTTCTTGAGTTTTCTTATTTTCTATGCTGCGCTAATTATGCTGTTATGCTTCAACCAAATGTGTGTGATTTTCTGTTTATGTTTATTATTTTGAAACAGTTAAACCGAAGCTAAAAATTGTACGAAAAATTTCTTTCACCTTTTATCATCCATTTTTGAGAGTAATTTGTTTAATTTTTGAGACCAGAAATTTAATTTCGGAAAAAAATATATCATGAGTATAGGATTACTTATATTTTGTTAAATCTAAAAAAAAGTTTAGAATAAAAACATCTCTGTTAAGTTAAAAAAAATTGCATAAAATTTTTAATGCCCAGTTTTTTTTTCAGAAGCAAAAAAGCCAAGCAATTCAATTTATTGTGGCAAAATCACATAAAGTCAGGTAAATCATACATTCATAAATAAATGACTTAAATTCTAATAAATTGTGATACATTCAATAACAATCATGAAATATGCTGGTCGTGTATTTTATTTTTAATAAATAAATAATCAATAATATTAATAAATTGAACGAATCAATGAAATGTTTGATTTGCCCGGAAAATTTATGACTTTAGTTGAGAGACTGGGGGTTGATGTTAAACATTAAAAATATTTATAACATATAAAATAAATATTTGAATTAGAACTCCGTAAAATCTCAATAAAAATTTATAGAACTTTTTAAAATTGCAAACATTTGGCCCTTAAAGCGCTGTACACACTATGAAAGTAAAAACCGTGAAAGTTTTACTTCTTACCGTTTTCCCGTTGAAGGAATTTTTTCAAAAAATAGTCAAAATTTGCGTATTGAAAAAAAAATTTTATGTATGAAGAAAATTTGGAAAAACTTTAGGAAAAACTCTACTTTCACTAAACTTTCAGTAAATTTCTGAAATTGACTGAAAGTTGAGTGAAAGTAGAGTTTTTCCTGTAGATTTTCGAAATTTTCTTTTAAATTCATATTTGTCTTTTAAATACGCAAATTTTGACTATTTTTTGAAAAAAATCCTTCAACGGGAAAATAGTAAGAAGTTGAAAAAAGAAAAAACTTTCAGTGATTTTCTTTCATAGTGTGTGCGGCGCTTTAATCAATCCACATATTTTCTCAACATAATTTTACTTTCGCGTTCACATTTTTCTAACACAAAACAAAGAAAAATGCCACAAAATCTTTTTACCCAGATCTCAAAGTTTTTCTCATTTTTTTTTGTCTATATTTTCTGATATTCTCAGATATTCTTCCAAGTTTTCTAACTCTTTTCCCATTGCAAGCAATAAATGATTTGCTATTTGATTGTTTTGCACGAGAATTAATGTGATGCGATGTGATTTATGCTTCGAATTAGAAATCTGTTATTTGATATCGTTATTGGAAGAATTGAAAAATATTATGTTGGTCCCATTTATCAATGGCTTTGAACAATAAATGTCTTGAGCATGTCTTGAATGCACAAACAATTTTAAAGTTTGAAGACGAACAATAATTGAAAGTGCCCACGGACATAAAATTAAATCATCACTTTGAATGTTGGTTCAGACTTTTTCAGGCTTCTGTTGCAGTTGACATCGACAATTACGACAATTACTCGGTGTTTGTTAAGTCGTTGTTACTGGTTTGCTTCAAGGTATTTTCATTTCCATTTTAAAACTTTTCACTATTTTATTTGTTTCAAATATCATCTCGGTTTACCTTTTTCTTGTAAATTTTTATTAAAATATCTATTTGTTTATTATCATTTAAAATGTTAAGTTTTCATGTTTTTAGGAAATTTATGTTTAATGTTTCATTTAAAATGTTTGAACCGTTTAAGATCACATAAAGAAGTTTGAAATTGTTCACAGATTTGCTTGAAAACCACTAAGTCGTGACTAAAGTCACTTGGCAACTGAAATTTGCTGTTTTCAATTAATCTGATGTGATGTTTGATGCAAATCTTTGCTGATGCAATGAAGTTGCATGGCAGGGGTTAAAAAAGTAACTGGTTTTAAGGAATAATCTTTAATGAAAGCCCTAAAACCTCTTCACCACCTTCTCATTCAAGTCAGACATCATTTTTATTAGGAACGAAATCCGCTAGTTGAAGGTGCTCAAGCAGACAATAAAATTAATAAATAGCCATCCAATCATCGTGGCCACTTACAAATAAACAGGCAATAAATTAAAGTAAATTGAATAATTTTATGAACCATAATTGACTTGATAAATTGCAAATTGATTTAGAAAAGTCAATTCCAGGTGATTCAAACTAATTGGGAAATTTTGAAAGTTCATTGCGGTTTGCTAGCAAAAGTTCAAGTCATCAAGAAATTGAAATTGAGTCCAGCACTTTGTCTAACTTAGTAAGAGTATTGTCTCTGATGTTAAGCCATTCATGAGTTTCCGCTGCTTTGTCTCAGCTCATGGAATCAAAAAATCATGAAAGCGAAATTTTCTTTATTAAAAAGTAATTATGAGTTTTCAGATTATTCGAAGACTTTTCGCTGAGATTTTTAATTAAAAGTGCTGCAGAGTTCAACAAAGAAAATACTTGCTGGCATTTCGCCTTTTTGGTTCCGTTAAGCTCAACTGATCAGCTATAGTCAAATATATCCAAGACACTCAGGAAACGACAAAGTATTTTTTTAAAACTTGCTTGAGATTCTTCTTGAGATCTTTGCCTTAATTTCTTTTTTGCAAGTTCATTTTAATTCACGAGATTTGTTGGAAAAAATAAATTTCTCACACTTTTCTTCGTGATCTGCTGTTAAGCTGCACAAACCATGAAAACTACAAAACTTTTACAATGTTTGACTGTGAATATAACTTCATGTGCTTTTGTTGTGTCTTTTAAACTCACAAAGAGATTCAATGTTAGGACTGGCACTCCAAGTTTGGTCTGGTTTGAGCATTAAGATGAAATTATTATCGATCAATCGTTCGCCTGCACTTCATATTTTTTCTGAATTATTTGAAATATTTACGGATTCACAGTTTTTTGTGTTTTTCATATTTATTTTGTCTTTATGGCATTTTATGGGCTCAGCTGATTTGATGTGCGATGGACTTGAATGGGAAAACAAATAAAACTAGTGGAACTTTCATCTTTCGCTTTTCATTTGAGTTTTTATTTGGAGTTGAAGTTGGTTGCATGACTATATTCCATCTTTTACCAGAGACAATTTTGTTTGGAAGGAATTTCGACTCATGTATCACTTGATATTAGCTTAATTATTGACTTTAAGTCAAAGAAGTTCAAATCATAAAAACATGAATCCATTCAGAAAACATTTCCCTTTTATGTTTATATTTTTTTATGTTTTTATGCTGCTCTATGCTTTTATTTTTTCCTTTATGGCATGAGATGTTTCAATATTGTAAGAAATTAAAAAGAAATTAAAAATATTGTACAGTTGAATTGGCTTGTTCGATGTTCAGCTGATTGGAGGTGATGTGAGGTGGATAACCGATGTTTCTGACTTTGATTTTTTTCTTCTAAGATTATAAGAAAGTTTCAAGGTATTTTTTCATTGCAAATCTTTAAAAAATCTTAAGACGTGCCGCAATAAAATACCAACAAAGTCGAATGATAAAATACAAAGTGGCTCATTCATTTCCAAGAAACTTATCTTTAAATCTTAAAAACTTGATAACTCTCACTGTTATAGATTTATGTCTTGCAAGAAAAAAGACCACAGCTAAAGATCTGTAAGCACATATCGATAACATAATGGATCACGATTTAATGATCTACTTAATTCATTTAATCCATTTACTTTATCTATTGAATGTTTGTTTTAATGTTTTCTCATTCAATTTTCATTCAATTCAAATGTTTTGTGGTTTTTCTCTTTTTTTGGCGAGCTTTTTGCTTGTGTTGTAAGCTCTCACTTTCAGATATTGTTTCTGCTGTTTTTGCTGCATTCAATTAACATAAATGACTTAATGGCTCACTGAGGCCTGCATTGACTGCACTAGTACTTTATGTGTGGTCAGTTGTTGGCGAATATAATAGGCGAAACTTTTCTGCGGGTGAACTCTCTTCTACATTCGTGAATTTTTAGTGTAAAAGGCTGCGAATATTTTTCAAGTCTACAAAATTTTACAAGCTATTTTACAAGCTTGGGGTTATTTGCATAATTTATTGATTCACTTTTACGAGCAAACGAAAACAAAATTTCTTTTTTTGCAGCACAAGTGCGATTCTTAAACAATTTCCCTATAATTTTCTCGACAAGGAATTTCCAGTATTTTTATTAATTTTCACATAAACATAAATTTTAAATGGCATGTTTACTTTGTTTATGAAATGAAACTGCAAGTGCTAGAGCTGAAAAATGGTACAAAATTAATAATGTTGGAGTCAATATAAATGGCAAACCTTTGGCCTTGCGCTCATAAACTGCTTTGCTGCAATAAATACTGACTGTCGATAAGAAATCATTCATTTTTTATAGGAAGTTTGAAGGAACTTAAAATTAGTTTTGTTTTGTGGGAAAAAACTTTGAAGTTGCAGTTCCTTCAATATAATTTGATTAATTGGAAATAAAAAATTGTATTTGGAGAAAATTGAAATGTTCAATTTTTGAATGATATTTAGTTTGATTGAATCCGTATTGGTTGAACATGTATAATGTAAAAATCAAAATTATAAGCTAACAAACTAGAAAATTGAATTAATATAATTCCAGCCAAGCCCACTGACCATTAATAGATTATCATTATTAATGAATCCAAAAGCTTTACTGAATGAGCCGACTTTTCATTCACTTGCAATTAATTTATAATTATTATTTGTTTTCAATTATTGTTTTTCATTGTTACTGTGTATGTTATTCTGTAATGTCGATGGTTGTTGCTCACTAAGATTAATAAAAAATGTTTGCTTATAAAACGATAATTCATAAAAAATCTTGTCTCGACATATTATGGTCTCAGACCACTTTTTGAGTTGTTGTTCAGGGAAAGTTCATCAATTTTTTGTTCAAAATTTCATGGAAGGCGCGTGTGATGGCCTTAAATATGCTTAACTACTCTAAAACATACTTAAATACACTCTTTTAGCTAATTTTACCTGCTTCAACTATTTATGATCTTATCCATATCATTATCTCTCATAGCATCCCGTGAAGCTTTTTTGCGGATGCCAGCACGCCAAACATTTTAATTTGAGAGTGGTTCCACTATTTCCGTGGTGCAAATTGGCTAGAGAAAATTTTTCAATGTAATTTCATTAATTTTGAGTTGCAGGCAAAATTATTTTTGCTGAAGATTTCGATTTTATTTTTGGCGTTGATTGAAATATTCCGAACCGAAAATTGTTTTGGCTTTTGACCCACAAATTGGAATGCAAACGCCAAAAGCAAGAGTGACAGGTTCCGCTACTTTGTGTGGTGAATTTTTGAAGCTAGAGAAGAAGCTTTTGGATAGTTGAAGATTTTGATGTGAGAATAGTTTGATCAACAACAAATAATTTGTCTATCCTTAATGTTTTCAAACTCTTGGAAAATTTCTTTCCATAAGTTTCATCGACTGCTATTACACGGTGGGTGGGATTTTCCTTTTAATAAAAATAATTACAATTACTGCTAAGCATTTCTCCTCCAGGTCTGCACTTAACTAAAAGATCAGTTACTACTGAAGATAAGCAAATGCACAGAATTTGAATACAAAGTAAATTACAATGCACAATTTAAATATTGGCAGATCTTAGTAGTTTTATGGGCTGAACCAAGCACTCAAAGCTTTACAAGCACTCAAGCTAATGAACTCCATACTAGTAAAATCAGCCAAGTTTGCCAAGAAACAAATTAGTTTTATGCAGTTTTACGCCAAATGCAAACAATTTAATCATTAAAAACATAAAATCCGATAAAAGAACATAATTCATTGTGGATTTTTAATTTTCTGAGCTAAAGCTACAAACCTTGGTTGTCTATGAATATTCATGAAAAATGAAACGGGAAAATGTGTTTTATGCACTTTTTATCTGAAATAGCGCCAAACTAGAAAAGCTAAAAAAGCTAATAAATTTGAATTAAGAAATAAAGAAATAAAAATATTTTGCTCGCAAAAACTAAAAAAATAATAAAAAGTCCGCTGAATTATTGTGCATAAATTGCCTCGACAAGGTGTTTTTGCTTGTGCTTGTTCTAGTGCCTGAATGAATTGCTTTAAATGCTTCAAATGCTATGAAAATGCAAGCATAATTTTATTGCTGAATTTTGAGCAAAAAAAGCTGCACCAAAGGAAAATGAAACAAAAAGTTGGGAAATATTAAAGATTTATTAGTTTTTTGCATGCCATTCAGACGCATGGTGCTTGTGAGAAGTGATTTGGAGGAACAAAGCGTTCAAGATTAGATTCAGGTTCGAATTTTAATTAATATGAATATATGATATTGTAAGATCTTGAAATTTTTTTGACAGAATATTAACACACATTAAGCGTTGTACACACTATGAAAGTGATTTTTAAAAAAATCAAAGTTTTCCGTGAAAGTTTTTTTGACGTTTCAAAAATTATTTTTTTTTTTTTCGAATTTTATCACATTTATAGTCTAAAGAATACGTTTTAAACCAATTTCTACGAATTCTAATCATTGAAAGACCATATTGGAAATGGATTGGCATCAAAAAAAGGGAATGTGTCAAAATAAAATTTTCGGACTTCAATAATCGGAGTAAAATAATCAAACTTGCAGCGCAAAAATAGGAAATTTTCTATTCTTCGTGAAAGTTCATCCTCGCAGTTTTTATTGTGGTTTATGATTTTGATCAAAATTTTTGATCACCGCAATTGCACAAATCTGATGCATATTTATGGCAAGAATGATGTGGAAAAAAAAAAATTCCAAAATTTATCATTTTTGAAGCAACTTTCATGGGAAAAACCAGTAAAATGACCAAAATTGGCTGAAAGTTGTGTGAAAGTAGAGTTTTTCCTGAAGTTTTTCCAAATTTTCTTCACACATTAAATTCGTCTTTTTAATACGCAAATTTTGATTATTTTTTGAAAAAAATCCTTCAACGGGAAAATGTCAAGAAGTTGAAAAAATCGGAAAAAAGAAGAAACTTTCAGTGATTTACTTTCATAGTGTGTGGACCGCTTTATAAGAATATTAAATACTTTAAATGAAACAAAAGTATCTGAAATGGAATGCGCAAAATAATTTTAATTGTTCATATTCTAATGTAAAATATCCCAAAAAAGTTTGTCTCTTTACTTTATATTATTCCTTCTATTTTGGAAGTCAAACGCACGCCATTAAATCAAAGCACAACCAATTTATCCAAATCGAGCAAAAATTTAATTTTAGACTTTTACTTTCATTCGAATTTTACTTTTGATTTCTTGTCTATGAAATAATAAAAACATAATTAACAATTTCACAGCCGGCGCGCTTCTCTGATTAAAATGTTTTAATAAATTAAACAAATTAAATATGTTTAAAAGCTTTTGTGAATGAAAATTAATTCATGATCAAATCGGAAGTCAATTTTTGATTTTTATGATTGCTGGCGAGCTTCTTCAACAGCGCTGATTGATGTAATAATTGAAGAAATTTTCTAAACGGTGCTTAAATATAAAAATTTTAATAAAATTTTGAATTTTTGAAACGAGAAAGATAACGTGGCCGACGAAAATATGATAGAAAATATTCAAGTCAATCATCAGCTGCACAATAGTTACTTAAGAAACTAACCCCAACCATGCATCTTAAACTACTTCAACCACAAAATCTCACAAAAAGCCGCATAAACTCAAATGAAAATGCAAACAAAACAATTTTCACCTTTTTAAAGAAACTTTGTCAAATTTTTAACGAATTTTTAATGAATTTGATGAATCTGTTGAATTTGAAAGCAAAAGGCCAGATATTGCCAGATAATTATGTGAAGATTTATTATGTGAATTATACACATCGTAAGATAGTTCCAGCAGTGATTTATGCGTGTTTGACACTTTATGACCATTTTTTAATGGCTCTTGGGACCGGAGAAAAGGTTTCCATTTCATTTGAAGCATTTTCATGTGAAATTTATTTAATAAAACCGCTTTTAAGTTTTTTTATTAAGTCTCTATCGCACTAAAAAATACTGTAAATCTCAAAGAATCTCAAAGATTTTCAAATGAAAAAACTATAAAATTTCACTTTCCGTCCCGAATGCAGAGCCATATAGAGCTTGTTAACAAAAAGTACATCATGGGCGATTAATTTGAGACAAAAGGAAAATTTTCTTTCGCGAATTTTCTCAGCAAAATCCATAAAATCCATAAAATTGTCAATTTGGTCAATGTGCGGTCTCAACTATTTAGCCAAGCTAAAACTTTATTAGAAAGTACTAAAATTATTCGTATGAGGTATTGAAAAAGGTTGTAATCGCAACATTGAAATCATTGAAAATCATTAAAAACATAAACATGTGATTAAACAGAAAAATTGTTTTATTATTGGAATTAAACACATAATGTTCATTAGACACAAATATGGTTAAATAATAATCAGAGGAAATTATTCCGACAAGAAGGCATTGAGGCATTATTGGAAATTACAGTGTTCGAGCATCTTGATAGTGAAATATGTTTTATGGAGAAAATTTGTTTGTTTATACGTTTGGATTATGCAATTTCGACATTTTGTGTGAGGTAAAGAGATGGAATCATTAAACCATCAATTCGTACGTTTAACCGATTTATTAATTTTGTGAATGAATTTTTAACTCAATTTATTTTAGCAAGTTTGAGTTTCTTGAAAAATCGTTTATAAATTCCTTCAAGCAAACTCAGTCACATTAAATTTGAAAATTACATGTTCGCAGATAATCACATGCTTTGGAGCAGTTTAAAAATGTTTATGTTGGCTTTCATGCAACTCAAATCATTTTTAACAGTTAAAAATAAAGTTTTTAGTGTCCAGGCTGGCTTGCTTGGTGTTTTGACAGCTGTTTTAATGATTAATAGATTTGATTTGCTATATACATTTTATGTTTTGCGAAACTTTTATCACCGAAACTTGCATTTTTTCAGTTACTTTTATCAAATTGCGATATTTTAATTATGTCACTAAACATATCATATTTTTTGTTTAACGAGTTGTTAACTTGTCAATCAGTTTGTCTTAAAAATTTAATTTTATGTACAACTTTCAAATAATTATAATTATGAATTTGAATTAATAAAACGGAAAATGGCACAATTCTGATCACAAAACCATTTATTCGAATATTATGCTAATTTTTTGCATCAATTGTGTTATGTGAAAATGTTAACTTAAATAATAAAAGTCTATGATGACAGTGTGGAGTACTTGGGAATTTTTATGGAGGCATCATATATAGGAACCATACTGGAAGAATTTCTGGCAAGGGTGGAAAAATCTGATAAACGTATTGTATTAAATCTCATTATTGCGGATTATTTTTTGTTTTCTCCGCAATTTTTAAACATAAAAAACTTCCTGAATGGTTTTACTGTTAAGTGGATTGAAGAAATAAAAGTCCTTATCACCACAATTTATCGATGGCATTACAATTTTCTGACAATTTTCTTAAATAGCTTAAAGTTCATAGAAGAAGCAACAAATTAGGCTTCTTGCCAAAACTGTGAACCCTGAATTTCAGACTAAACTATTGTCAGAACAAAATTTCATCTTTTAATTAACGGAAAATTCTAGGGAAACAATTTTCCAGTCATTTTTCATTTTTGTGCAGCTATTTATTATTGTTAAGGAAGAGTTTGAGAAATAGCACAGTATTGTCAGTCACATTTGCATTAACCTTTATGCTCTGTTTTCAACCCTCAAACGTGACTTGAAAGCCGAAACAATAGAATGAATTTCTTGCTTTCTTTGCATCAAAGTTTTATTTGTTTGGAAGTTTTATTGATTTTTTTAGGGGATTTTTTTGGGAACTTTTGCTGCAAACTTTATCTATCTGTTTCAATCTCTTTATACTTAAGAGATTTCGGATAATCTTAATGTAGGCTTTTTACTTTATCAAGAATTAATTTATCTTGATTAGTCAATGATGGAAAATAAAAGCAATTAGCTTAATAAACATGCATGATCTCTGATAAGTTATATAATCCTTGATAATCCTTCCAAAAACTGAACAATATACATATTCATTACTTTCAAATTCGATAATCCAATTAAACTTTAAAAACTCATAAAACAAATTCAAGAGCCAAATTAAATGTTCATCCTGATCCTGACATTGTCTGCCCAACTCGTTTTGAAATTTGCAGATAATAATTGCCAACATAAAAAATCTCCAAAAGTTGCAAGCCAACTAGAATAGGAAGCAGATTAAAATGCAAAAGTATAATCAACGACAGCAACATGGCAAGCATAGCGTCAGCATAGCCTAGAACAAAAGCATAAAGCTGCATAGAATGAGAAATTATGCTGAAAAAACGTGACGTGAATTTCATTAAAAAATTCTCTCTTCCAACATTTTCAAAATTTTCCTGTGCAGAACATTTTTAGTCTCGAATTTCAATGGAAAACAGATACTGAATAGACTAGGAGGGAAAATCGATGAATTAGCTGTGGTGGCATTTTTCATTTTTTACAGACCATCTATAGGCTTTGTTGTATTATTATTTTAATTTTATTCCATTGCATGGTATATTGCTGTATAATCGGTTGTAAATTCATCAGCAGGGCGACCCCGAACGGTTTTAGGATGATAAATTATGTATGAACATCTGTTACGGACGTTTAGTCATTTAATTAATAGGAAATAGCTAGCATAAATTGTGACTGTTAGTGTTTTGTATAAAATGTTGCAGTTTTTCGACTATTATAAATTAAAACTTGTTAATATGTAGCATAAGGCCTTCGCCTCACCACAAATAGTTAAAGAATTTGTTTTGAACACTTAACACTCAACTAATGATGTAATTAAAATCTTCAGCCAAAACCTACTTGAGCGACCTCAATATTCCTTCTTTCAGTCGACCACAGCTTCAATCAGCTGAAACAAACACCTAACATCATCCAATAACAACCATCATGAAGTACCCACTTTCCATAATTTTTCAATTATCTACGCAAAACGATAGACTCATACAGTAGAGTACAAGTGCTCATTCCACGGTCATTACTTGTAACAGCTGAAGAGCTGTTCAACCTACTATAATACTATTATACTATAAAGTTATAATACTTGGTCGCAACTATTTAATCGCAAGAAACTCTTTAATTAAAAATTGATTGTAAATTATGTGAGTGGCGTTTTTGTAGGTAATTGTAATCTCATGAAGGAATTAATTTTTAATATTTTCATATTTTATGGCACATCGATGTTTGTGGTCAGTTTTGCTGCTAAAAAATTAACCTGTTTTCAGCTCTTTGTATTGTTTTTAAAGTTTCTTTGACTTTTTCGAGTTTTCTGTTGTTATTGACTCTTCCAGCTCGTTTACCGAGTCTTTCAAGTTTTCGCCAGTTTATTCGTCGATCGCAGAGTAATTTTATTTAAATGCCTGAAAAACTCGAAGGAAACACATAAAAATACAACAAAACATTATTGAAGTTAAATGAATTCTGCAGAAAGATCATCAATTTATGCCAGCACAAATTTTAATCTTTTTTAGTGGTTCTTTGGCTGGATGCTTGCATTTCCAGTTTTTTGTTCGATTTTTACAGTTTTTTTTGTGATATGGCCGATATATGTTATTTGAAGACAAAATTGATGGCGCATGCAAAGGGGAGGATGAGTTATGAGTTATTAGGATGAATTTGTATTTATTTTCTGTATTTTTGGAGGTTATGGAAAGTGGCTAGTAAAGTATATTGAACTTATATAACTAACCCTTACATATCCGCTCAATGATCGATCCCTTTAAAAAGTACCAAGAACTGCATCTCAAATATTTCAAGCATACTTTCTCAGAACAGTAAAAAATTCCAAAAAAGTAATATTACAAAATTATCGAAAGAAACAAATGGACTTTTAAATATTTATGCCACAAGTGGGTTTATATTCATTTATTGAAGGTTTTCGTTTCGCTCGATCACTGGTCGAGTGCAAAATACTGCAAATTTTTGAAATTTTTTAAAATTTATTGCAATTTTGCAATTTTGCAATTCAGACAATAAATTATTATATTTGCAGATATATCAGGTGCTTTGGTCTGCTGGAAAACTTAAATACTGAATAACTGAATAAAGTGAAAAAGAAAGTACAATTTTGTTAAAGGCATTGAAGGTTTTAAGTTATTTTATGCTTTTGAAGTCCGACAAAGATAATTCCTATAATTGATGTTATCTGGAACTTTTGATTAAGGTAATGAGTGGGTTTATATTTTTTATTGGGGTCTCAGGTGAAAGAGAGTTTTTTTTGAAAGTCAATACAAATATTAATTGGTTTCTGATGTTTTATAGGCATTTCAATATTTATTTAAGTTTGAAGGACATCTCTGTAGTTGATCAATTTTAAATGTTTAATGAGTGATTGTCTGAAAACCAAAATTTTTTGCAATTTTTTTCTCTGAAAATACACCTGTAGCGAGGCTTTTAAGGTTTCACTTATGATTAACAAAATAATTTCTTCAAAAAACATTTTGACATGGCATGTTAACAAACAATTTCCATTAAAACATCAGAAACATTGATCACTTTCCAGTTAAGATATTCAACAACTTAATTTGCAATAGTTGGCAAAAGTTGTTTCGGAAAGCATTTGTTTGCAGCATCAAAAAATCTCTCCTGGAAAGTTTTTCATAAATTAAATTTATTTCCTATATTCCAGAGAGTTTGTTTCTCTCGATGCTCCCGAAATTCCCATATTCCCTGGATTGTTGCATGTTTCACTGCATAAAATCAGCAAAAACCATTAAAAACGCATCCAGCTATTAAATGAGATTCGTATGCGGAATCTTCCCGATGATGCGGTTTATGTTGTTTTTAATGTTCCTGATGTTTACCATCCATTCGTTGGTTTGCCTGCAGCAAAAAAGCCTGAATATACTTTAAAATACATTTTGCAGTTTTGCCTGGTTCTGCAGTTTACAGGCAATTTTGCAATTTTGCATGGGAAATATTTTTTGCGAAGATATATTTCACAAAAAACTCATTTAAACAGGTTTTCGGTATTTTTAGCCACTTTTTATGCAGAAACTGTAGAATTGTGCAAGATATAAAAAAGCGAACAATAAACTTGGAAATATAAATCATTATTTTTGGGTGGCTTTTGGTGGCTGGATAATAATCAAAATTTTCTTTAAATAAATTTCTCCAGGAGATTTTCATTTTTTAAAATATTTTGTTTTTATTAAAAGATTGATATGCAGAAAATATTTAAATTAAAAAAAAAATTCCACCTACCAAACATTCCTTGGTAATATTCATCGTTCTTCACCAGTTTCGTCAGTTTTCTTAGAAAAGACTGCTTAAGAAGTTACAACAAGAACTTTTTCTGGAGTTTATGGCCGCAACAGCAAATTTTTTCTGCATTTTTTTCAGGTTCAGTTTTTTAGTTTTTCTTTCTGCAAAAAACAATCCAGACATTCAAAAACTTAAAAAAACTGAATTAAACTTTTTTGCTTTTTGCAACTTATTTTTAAATTTCCATTCTTTATGAGAATAATGGAGAGAACAAGATATATTGCGAGCAAAAACGAGCTATCGGCGGGAATACAATAAAATACAAAAAATATAATCAGAAAGACATTAACAACCGCGGATTAAAATTCAATTATTGCAATGTGTGGCCATTCAGATGATTCGTGTGATGGCTTTACAATGGCTGGGCCACAATGGTCATGTGAATTTTCGTATTTTCTGGTGTTTCGGCAATTATTATTTTATAATTGAAAATTTAGCAAATTAATAAATTAATAGCTGTGCGGTGCATGGTTTTGCATAAATTATTTTTGCAATGATGCTATTGTGCTTTTGTGTTATCGACATCAAAAGAGTTGGAGTGGAATTGTTGTCGAGTCATTTTGCTCTGTGAATTATTGAATTATGGAATTATTGATCAATTATATATATTGAATTGTTGTATTGTTCAATTATGCATACAGTTTAGTCAATGGAAAAAAGCTTATGATGCAAATTTGTGGATGCTTTTTGCATTTACCATTTTTCGCATGGAAATGCTGTCATAGTTCAAGCATTTCTGACGCATCAAGGCTTTAATAAAAATCGATGGAAAGCTTTTGTATCGTATTTACAATGCAGAATTAGGAAGACTTTGACTATGACGCAACAAATATTGAATTAAGACAATCTGCAATGACATAGATAAGTTAAAGAGTGGCCCAGCTTCAAAATATAAAATTATAACTTGGATGCATAATTAAGCAACTTTGGATTGTTCGTACTTTAAATATATTTCCTGAAAAATATGGCCCCCACATATATGTTGAGCTGATCACGTAATATTCAATTTCTCATTTTGACTGCAAATCCAAAAAACTTCCCGTCACGTTTTTCGAGCATATTTTTACTAGTTTTTGCTACACTTTTCGCTGCTTTTTTATGTTTTGCATTTTTAATGCATTTTAATCTGCTTCCTATAAAAAGCATGAAGCGATTGTTGTTCATATAAATAACTGAAACTAAACTGAACTCGACTCTAACCAGTTGTTGGCAGAGGTTCTATAAATAAATATAAATAAATTTAAATAGTATGCTTAACTTTTGTTTGAAAAGTTGATTAAAATGAACAGTGCAGGATAAAATTGTATAATGTGTATTATGCTATTTTATGAGCTGGAGTTTATCAGCATAAAATTAACATTAAATGGAGAAACTTGAATACAAAAGAATTTATTCCAGGAATTTGGTTGGGGAATAGAATTTATCCGATGGAGCTGATTCTCTGGAAAATAGCTAAGAATAATGTAAATGATTTTTTAAGAGGAATTTCAGATAAAATTCTTGCGAAGATTTTTTATATGGTACTCATTTTTGTTCATTAATATAAATAAATCTGTAAGATATCAAACAAAAGTTTCATTACTATTGATTTTTGCATCAAAATCTAAATCCACCTGAGCTTGAACACAAAATCCCAACTGCAATTTTATGCCAAAAAAAAATGACACTTCAGAAATTTGGGTGAGTGAAATTCGGAGCATCCAAAATCACTTTCTTTTAATTTCCTTATTTGCTTTTAAGTTCTTTTAACATTATTTTTATTGTGCTTTAAACTTGACCTTCAAATTATGCTGGGCTCAATGCATTTTAAACTTTAAAGAAATTTTCTCAGATATTGCATGTATTTTTGGTGCATTTAGTAGCAGACCGGTTTAAAATTGTAGATGGTAGTCTTTTAATAAATATTGTAAAGTTTTTTTTTAAAGTCCTGGGTAGATGTCATTCTTATCCAACTATTATTATCGAAAAATTTTAGAAATCCGGCTATTATTATTTTAATTCCTAGAAATTCACATTAAATCAAAAATGTGGTTTGTACTCTAATTAGCACAAATCAATTAGCTAAACATCGCAATTAAAACATTTTTGTGAAGATAAAAATGTTTTATGCTCGATCGCATGAAAGAATTTAATTGAAACGTTGATAAAAGACAACTTAATAAAATTATAGTGAAAGCTACGATTTTCTAAATAATTTAATCATCAACTTAATAATTTTAATGATTACTAATTGTAAGATTTTATAACCTTTTAATACATATTTCAAGTTCATTAAAATGAATCCAGTTAAAGACGATTTATTTTCATTAAATAAATTGTAAATAAATAAAGACTCGAGTCGTTGAAAAATGTTTTAATTTCTAAATCACAATACGGTTTTTTGTTAATAAAATGTTATCATTAATCATCATAAACTACACAATTCGAAAAATCAGCTAATTTGCCATGAAGTTCGAACACCTTTCCAACTGTTTCTTTATTTCATGTTTGACATTAAAAAATTGTTATTCAATTCCGCTGACCGGTAGAAATAAGGAAGCAATTAGCGGAACATCTACAAACATCGAATCTAAAGTTCAACAACTTCCAATTTTGCACAAAAAATCAAACCTCTGTAAAAACTGCTACAAAGTGTCAAAAATCAAGTGAATTAACAAAAATAATCTGCAGATAATCACCGTAAATAATTCATACTTCACCTCATAAATATCAGCCGCAATTAACTTCACCTTTCCAATTTACTAAAAGGTGAAAATTACACATGTCATGTAATGTTTGTATTTGCCGGTATTTTGCATCTTGCAGGAAAATTAGTGGAAGTGTCTTGGATAAAGAGGCTTGGTGGAGAGGAGGCTTAATGGATGACAAAATTTTATTCAAGTTCTACAAGCATAAATCTCCTTATGATACTTCCAAGATAATTTACATTCTCTCTTTGTAGTCTTTCAAGCATATTAACGTGAAAATTGACCAAAAGCCCCGCAAAATTTCTTTATTTTTTTGTGCACAAAATAAATAACTTAAAAAGCATCACTAACATAATATGATTACAGCACAACTGCAAAGTATTCCTAACAATGTTTGCTTAACATTTACATGCCAACAAAAAGAAAACTAATTACATTTTTATTGCTTTATTAAAGCGAATCACTAGTGATAAATCGCTGTTGTCTTTTCCGCCACAACTTTGACTTTTAAAGCTTTTTCCAGTCTTTTAAAGCTTTTTAAGAAAATGAGCAAAAAATCCAAATGCGACTCATTTCACGCAAATTGTGCGATTTGAAAAATTTAATTAGAAAAAAGTGAATTTGCGCGATTTTTACTTCCGATTTGACAGTACACAATTTGTTTAGATTTGTTAGCAATGCGCAAAAACGTGAGACAGCAGTGAAATTGTGGTGAGTAGGTATATCAGAAAAATGCAGCTAATCAAGGTGGAAGACTAGAGAAATGTGCGTTTTAATTGAATTGTGGTTGCGATGGCATGCGTCATTTGTTTAAATAAATTAAAAATCAATGCATGCAGACACTTTGACATTTTTCTTTCATTAAGTTTAATTAAATTTGTTTATAGAAAGATGAAGGCGGCTTTTTTGCAGTTTTATTTACATAGAAAAATTGTGGATGGAAGTTGTTTATTAATTAAACAATTTAAACATTTTAATTGAATTATTTTATACGCAAAATTGAAAAATACCACAAAATATTATATTTTAATATCTTGAAATGTTTGTAATGCATAAAGTGAAAATAAAAATAGATTCTTCATATTAGTGTCATGAAAAGCACGTACAATGATGGTTTAAGTGGTCAAGCCTTTTTTTCAAGGTTTTGGGAGTATATATATATTGGAGCTTAATTTGTTTTTATCATTCACATATGTAAGCTCAACTTGACCTTCTAAACCAAAACATCATAAAATCATGCTCAGCTAAATGTTGATTGAAATATTTCCAAAAAGATCTCAATTAACGGTCAATAACTAACATTAACGCACAATCATAAATTAGAAACATAACCTCAAGCTTAACTCATGATTATTTTAGTGATAAAATGCGAGCTAATGGATAATTACTTAAAACTGCTGGAAGCTGAGATGGGTGAGAGTGTTGCAACATGATTGCTTTTTAATAATATCTTAATCTTTCTCATTTATTTATTATATCTTACGGGCATCTTGGTGGTCGTCTTGAATACGAGACACAGGTTATGGTTTATTGATTGCTCGTTCAAATAAAATGCAAATTAATTAATTGTTATTCGAGGTGGAAACGTAATAAAAGATCTCACCAATTGCTAACATATTGAAGACTCAAATTTTTCTATCCGTACAAACAAACAACAAGATTAAAAAAATATTAAAACTTGATTCATCAAAACAAGTTGCGAAGAGTTTTAATCATTCATTCAATCAATTAATGTCCATCATTAATCGACTCGTTAAATCAGTAATTCATTAATGACTAATGGATATTGACAGTGACCTGAAAAGTTCGGTCAAAACACTCTCAAAAGCAATCAAAAGCAATCAAAAGAGCTTCTCTCATAAAAATTCGCAAAGTTATGCTGCAAATTGAAATGGAAAGTCTGTAGATTAATTGACTGCAAAACTGAGAAACAGAAAATCTAGCTGTGTAGCAAGATTATTAATAAACATAAATTAAAGTGCGCAATTTCGTAGTTTCATAATTTTTCCATCATTAATAACGATATGAGTTTTTTGTTTCAAATTTTCTCGCGGTTTTTTAGTTTTTGCAGCTTCATATAAACTGTTTGAGATATTTGAATTTTTTAATTTCTTAAAAATAAGATTTGAGAGTTATGGAGAAACATGCAAAACAACAAAATAACACAATCATAATAAACGCACATGAAAGATTCACTTCCGACTTGCTAGCAATTTCTACAATTTTGTAGCTTTTAGCATTAACAAAAAAGAGTTCGCGATACCGCCACCCGTGAAAGATTTTTCTAAGGAAATTAAAAGTTTTAAATTACCTGAATGTTTTAAAGATTTGCTAAGATAGTTACGGGTGTTATAGCGTCTCATGTTTGATAAACGTTGGCGTGGGGCTTGTGTTTCTTGTAGTTTTTAAAAAAGTAATTTTTGGTTTACCTAACAACTGTTTTTCTCGGTGTTATTTTTAAACTTCATGTGTAAATTACAATCAAATGCAGTAAATTACAGAATATTGCAAACATTGCTGGAAATTGATATTGCGACTCCATGAATTTATAGCTATCGGCTATCTAAAATAGCAAGTTGGACATATTATGATATTACACAGAAGTATATGGTTTTAATAAAATATCTAATGATTGCGTAAGACTCCTACAATGTGTGAAAGATCATTAAATAAACAATTTGTCAAGTTTTTATCGCAACTTTTTTTATTTTATGTAATTTTCCAACTTTCAATCTTTCCAACTTAATCTTTCATACAAAGTTTCATATATATATTATAGAAAAACTACTCAAAAACAGACATCAAAAATGGGTTTTCGGTTTTTCATTTTGAATTTGTTTCCTGTGAGCCACAGTGTTTTTTTTACTCGGTGTAAATTTTCCGATGTTTTTTTTTTATTTTTTAATGCAAGCTTTGGAATTTTTTAGTTTTGTTGACATTGCGATCGATTTATAAATAGTTAAATGGGCCTAGTCAAGATCATTAAATAAACAATTTGAAGTTTTTTGCGTAATTTTCCAACTTTCAATCTTCACTAATCTTCATACAAATTCTTGTTTTCGGTTTTTTTTAGAGTGAAATTGGTCAGAATAAGTGCGATTGGAGATAGAAAAGTGTGGAGAAAGAAAATATGTTTTAAAAAATTGTCACTGAATAAAACCATAAGCACTTCTCTAGCAAATTTAATACCACATCACTTGATTTAAAATCGCAATAAAATAATTTGTGCCATTTCTTTGGCACTATTATATTTACATGAAGAATAAATTCACTCGAGTACACAAATCACTAAATAACATCAAAACCCCTGTCGATCATCCATACTTTCATTAACATCAAATCCAATTGATCATTAAAAGAAATTATTGTAAACATAAAAGAAACATGAAAGCACAATCTCCTGTCTTTTGTAATCTAATCAAGTCCAACAAGCCGAACAACAAAGCAACAAAGCACCGTGCTCTTCCAAAGCTACATCGCATGCAAAACAAAAACAAATCTCGACTTTGTCTCCATTTCCTCTCGGATAACTAGCTTGTATTGGCTTGTATGGCTCAGATAACTCAGCACCAGCAAAAAACACTCATTTATAAATATTAAATGGTATCTAGTCAAAGCAATTTCATTGAATTTATTGAATTGGATTTTTTATTTCTTCATTCATTTCAAACAAATCGAAAATATTTTGCGCTTTTGAGCTTTTTTGTTACGGTGGATTGAAAGATTGGAAGATGAAGACAAGCTCAATGTAAATTGTTAGGCATAGGCAAGTGTACAATTTCCTTTAAATAAATCTATAGTAGGTAATGCAATTTACTGCCTAGAAAACTTGAAAAATGCACTGCTTTATGATCTCAATCTTTCTGTTGGTTTAGTTGTTTTGCCGTTTCGTTAAAATTCCCAAGATAATCTCCACTCGCAATTAAATCCACTGCCTTTGCATTCATGCTCCAACAACATTTGAAACACAAGAAACCAATAATTCCATTTCCACGTGTCGCAACACTTTACAAGTTTAAAAACTGAATTACTTTTACACTTTTGTGCTGCGGTTATTTATTTAGAGTTAACTGCAGTTTAAAGTAATTTATCGCTCCAGCGATGCAAACAATCTCCAATTGATCAGAAAAATGCTCAATTTTATAGAATTGACGCCAACAGTCCTCACTTTTACTTTTGCTGGCCTTTTGTAGGTCAAAGATTTCAGTAAGGAGATAATTTGGAGAATTGTGAAGAATTTTATTTCTATCCAACATTCTTGATATTATTTTGGTAGATGTACCTAATTTACAACTCTCTCTACTGTTTCGAACTAAATTTTCATTTTCTCTCAAAAATATCTTATTAGTATTTGGAATCGTAAGACTATAAGAATAACAACATCTTCCTAATTTCAAGACGATCCTACTTTTTCAAGTTACTCAAACATAATTCGAAAAGACTAATTAATTACCAACTTTTTGTTCCGACTGCTGAGAACGTGCTTCAAACATTAACTTAAGACTCAACCATAAATTAGCCATAATTGTAATTTACACGAGACATACATGAATACTAAAGATCCAGCAATTTAAACGTAGACTCATCTGCAAATTTAATTATTCGAACTATGTTTTGCAGTGAGCATAAATATGTGCAATTGATTTCAAGTTTCAACTGATTGTAAGAATCAGTGAACTTGCTATTATATTGTTATTTTTACTTACATTGATTAATGGTTGTAAAAATAATTAAAATCAATTTATAATTTTTGAATTGCATGTAATTACAAGTATTTCAAATATGCATGCATAATGGTATGTTATTTATAGATAAAAATGGATGATTACTGAAGATGCAGTCAAGATAATCATTTGGGAAGATTGAGAATAAAAAATCTTAAAGATCATGATTGAATCAGTACTGACACATAGGGATTAATCGCAATCTACATTCAAAATTTTCTCATTAACGCAAAAACTATGTAGATAATTTGATTGCATAAAACCAAAAATGGCAAAGCATGAGAAATTTGGTATTTAAATTTGGTAATCCAAACATTTCTTTTCGCTTTTAGATCATTAAAAGTAGCTAAACGAGCATTATGCTGGAACATAGAAGAAAAGCAAAAACTGTCGCAATAAATTATGCAAATTATTCCAAATATGTGGTCAACGACATACAGAGCAAACAAGCAGTAAAAGAAATTTCCTATGATTGTTGGAGCAACTGAACAAGCAGCACGGTAAACAGTCAAAAATGCTGCTTTTACTTGTGCTCTGAATTTCACTGAAAAGATAAATTCGGTTTTTAGAAATTTTTCCAATTTTCCACTATCACTTCGACCAAAATTATTTGTCCAGTGCACATTAATTTACAATAATTCATTAATTCATTTATATGTTTATGTTAATTGAAAAGTTGAAAAGAAATATTGAAAAAACGAGAGCTGCAAAAGCGAACAAACATAGTCACATCAAGGAAAAGTATTTTTCTTGAATTTCCTCGCTTTTTCTCGGCGAAACTAAAATTTCACAGGCGAAACATCAAAAATATATCATTAAATCGTGATGTTTAATTTTTATCGATCTGGTTACGTTGGCTGGTCGTAGCGATGCTTGTTCGGTGACAAAGATCTTAGTAGAGAATTGCAGGGATAGGATGTGGATTTGACTCGGCAATTTTTGTTGTACTACATCTATTCCTACCTCTGCGTCATATAAGATCAAAAGTACTGTTTGCTTTAATGAAAGCACCAAACTATCTGCGCCCAAAGAATAGAAAGAAGTTGAACAAACACCAACTATACATGCTTCTTTTTCAATTTTTCGATTTTATGATGTGCCTGGACCTAATGAATGGTACTTTGATTAATTTATTCATGCACTCGTCAATCTTGCAAATCATTGCGTCTTTGGAGTTATTTTTCAATCAAAGTGCTATTGAAGCAGCCATCAGGTTTCAAGTGCATCATTTAAATTTATTTAAATATATGATTTAATATTTATTTTGGAGATGCTTGGAAGTGCTTCAGAAATGTTGATGCTTTTTAGCTGTGGAAGGTTTTTTGTTACTTAATTACAAGTCATTGTATTATAATTGATTGATCAACAGAATAAAAATGGAGACGTCACTTTCATCAATAAAATGAGTTTAGGGGACTTTGACCTGACTTTCGACTTATAAAAAAATCTTATTATAATTTTTTTCCTATTTTTGCATCATATTACATAGTTTCGTTTGTTGCAAATCTTTCGACTCAAAATATTATTTTTAGAGCATGCAGTGAAATAAACGAATGATTTGACCCATACCAAAAATTTAATTAAATAACCTATGTCTTCCAAATATGGCTGGATCTCTCGATGAATATATTATGACACATTACACGACTCGACATTACATAAACTGATCAGTTGATACTATTCGCGCAATAATTGCTAGCTGTGAACCTTTGGCAACATTCGAGAGGTTCAATGCATAACTGAAACGCTAATCAGCCAACAAAAGCAGCCAGTATTGATCAGCTCTTTTAATAATCTCGTTTTCCATCTATGGAAAGTCATGCTGGTGATATGTCCATCTGAAAGACTCGAGTAACTGTGAGAACTTTGTTGTGGTTTTTTGCTAATGTTACTAAAGAGTTTTGAACAAAATGTTCAGGGCAATATTATTTCGCAACGTAGAAACTACAAATGTATGCTGTTGAATCCAATTTTTACTTTCTGTACCTTCCTTTAGAGATTTTGCCAGCTTACCAGGCTATTGTGCTCCCATTTTATTCAAACAATCCAAATAGCTACATCAGTGTTCTCATAACTAAACAAAAATTTCTTTTTTCTTCAAGATTTCGTTTTCGATGACTTCCAGATGAACTTTTTGATAAACCTTTCAATTGCATAACTTCTAAATACTACCAGTACAAACTATAAAATGTAATGTACCGTGTAGTTTCATTGTAAGTAAGTGAAGCATATGGAATTGCTAAAAATTGTACAAAATGTACTGTCAAACTTCAACAGCAAAAATCTGTAGCCGATAAAATGTTTTAATTGAGTTTTTTGCCAGTTTTCATCGTCGAAACCATTTACAGTTTTAACAAATTAATTAAATGGAAAATTTAATTTTCCAAACATAATAGAGTTGGGATCACGACTTTTTTGCGCTAAAAATGTTATAAAAGATATAAAATGCTTGCAAACAACTAAAAGTGAAAATTAAATCTTTTAGAAGTCAGAAGTGAACTTTGCTCCGGCAGATTATAAACTTTTTAGGCATTACAAAGTTTTACATGGAAAATGTTTTTTTGTTCAATTCAGAAGCAAACACAGCACTTAACCAATAATCACCAATTTCTTTTATTTTTACTTCACAACCATTTCATCTAATCAAAGTGTTTGATCTTTCAGAGTTTATTTGTTTTTGCAGCTTTATTTGTTTAGTCGCGGGCAGTTCGTGACATCAATTTTTGAATGAAATTGAAATAAAAGTATTGTGCATAAATTGGAAATATCAGCTGGGGAGATTTTCAGTGGGTTTGTTTGAGAGAATTCGTTTTCTTAAGAGAACCTATAACAATTATAAATTATTAACTTAAATAGAAATTATGATCTTTAAGAGGAGTATGCTAATTATGTTAAATATACATAGGTTCAAATCCAGGATTTAAAATTCATGGTCGATATTGCCATCCTTTATGTTTATTTTTTTTTATGTTATTTTATTAGATTAAAAATGTACGTTTACTGTGTAAGTCAAATAATACAATGTTATTTTTTGCACCAATTCACATGCGCATTTAAAAATTAGTATTCTAAACAAAAGTCAAACTACAATTCAAACTATTTCCATGAATATTTCTAGTCCAGATTCCACGACTGCAGTAATTGAACAAATCTCACATAATTATTCGAAAAATGTCATTGTTTGCCAAACAAAAATGCAAAATACAGTAAATACTGCAAAAAACGTAAGAAACTCGATCTGACTGAAAAATTGAAAGTGCAGCTAACGAAACACTTTCTTCTAGAATTTGCAACAATCGCCATGCAATTTGTTAAGCAAACAGACAATGTTAAATTTTAGTACATAAAATGTGTCTCAAGACTTTTCAGTAATTTCTGCAAAATCATTGAAGTTTTCAGTGTTTTAATGAATGGAGTGAAACTGGCATACAAAATCTTAAATGCATGAAAAATTTAAAGATTCGAGCATAGAAATGTGTTACATATTTCGTGCGCGCTTTTTTTTTGTTTCGCCTGTTAAAAGAAACTGTTAAGAAAGGTTTTCTTGAGAGTCAAAACACTCAAGTTTTCTAGACACGTACAATAAATAATTATCTTTTAATGATTTCAATATTAGCTTTGAAGTGTTTGCAGAGAAGAAATTGAAACTTTTAACTTTTCCCTCGCACAGCCACACATTAGAGAAGCAGCAAGCACAATTAAAAATTGAAAGTGCCCACAGATAAATTGTTTATAAGACTTTGTATGGCCGGTATGCCTATTCTCTGGGACCTTTCTTAATTTGTTTGCTAAGAAAAAGAGAGTTTATTGATAAAATGTATTCGAGTCTTCGAATATTTTAAAAAGTAAATATAATTAAAACAAAATTAAAAATCAGCAAAATGATCACTTATAAGGAATATATATTTGAAATATCTTAAAAGACATAGCTCGGACATAACTGTGCTTCAAACTGTAAAGTTTGGAAAATATAAATCCAATTCAATCACTCCACACTTCACAAAAGGTTAAGCAGAGGTTAAACCACCTATTTTGCTCTAAATTTCACTTCAACTACTTCCTCTTGCACTCTATAAATCATTCACACAATCAAACTCAATAAACTTCACTAATCATGATATTTTTCATAAATTCGCAAGTTTTTCAATTTGTAAATTGTAGTTTTCAAGCTTTTGAAGTTTCCAATCATATTTCTGTTTGAAGTTTCCCATAATTATTTTTTCTGTTTGTTGTACTTTGTGGTGCTTTGTGAGCTCATTAACTATCGCCAATTGAAATTGAAGCACTTTTTTACTTTTTGTTGGTAAATTGGTCTTAATGTTATGATAATTTAACGTTTTAGACTTCGTTCATTTATTATGAATAATATGGGAAGTGAAATTTGATGTCTAATGAAGATTTGAAGAGGATTTAGTAGATAGTCGGGATAAATACAAGTTATAACCAAACAATTTTTCGTTCTCCCTATGCATACAATTTTAAAGGAAAAACATAAAAATTAATAATTAAATTGTCGATCACTTCAATGTATCAGCAATTTATGCAACACAAAGAATTGCAATAATTGCAATAATTGCAAAAACATAAAGTGTGAGAAACTAAGCGAAAAATGATAAATGCATCATCTCGTTAAGACTAGGGAAACTAGAAAATCTAGGAAAGTAGGAAATTGTTTCAAGATTGATTGCATTATAGCATGTTATGCAACATTAAATATATTTATATCATCCTTCTGTATTTTGTAATTTGCATGCCATATGTAATCAGAAAAAGTTTACAACCAATAAAGCACATTAACAGCAAAAATACCATAAAATGACTAGAAAAATAACAAATTGTTATAAAAACTCTCACCATAAATTGCAATTTAATCTGAAAACACTTAATATTGTTGAATCCGTTTTATTCTCATTTTAACGACAATCTTGCAAAAAGTCCAAAAAACCGCAGCTTTATTGACTACTTGCCATAATTTATAGTTATATTATCTCGTTAATAAAAGAATTCATAATTTTGCCAGTAGATAAAACATTAGCCTTATTTATATCGTCAAATCGATAAATCGATAAATTTTTCATAATTGGATTTTTGTTTTAGTGGAACAATATCAGATTAAATATTTTTTGTTACATTTTATGAGAAAAATAAATGTGTTACTTTTTATTCGTTTATTGAGCCGGCGAATCGCATTAATTGGAATTAATATTAAAGCTTGTGAAACTATTTGAATCACGATCAAAATTTATCGGCAACCAGATTTCTAGATTATTTATTGACTCGATTTACGTAAAATGTGTCAAATATGGTATTTGCAGTAATTGATAATATTTATTGCTGTTACTCTTAAATTTGCAACATTTACAAACTCCTAAAGAGACTCGAGATTTTTAATTCCCAAAGTGATTTGAAGTTTATCTTTCTCTTCACGCTAATTTGCTGCAAAAACGCACCGAGCTTAAACACGAAAATCATGTAAATTATTTTATAAAATGTCATTTGATCTGCGACTAGAAGTGGCTTGTCCATTGAATGTTTGTTTTTGAAATTTTATCCATGAATGCACTAATCCTGATTACGAAAGCAAATTAAAATTTTAATTTGTAAATTCAGTTGATGAGACGGTTGCGAGCTCGTTTGCAAAGCATTTTTTGTGTCTCCAACAGGCAGCGTTAAATTAGTTGGTTAGTTGGGTAGATTACAGGGGTTTAAAAATAATAGATAGACATTCTACTTATTTATTTTAAATGTCAAAATCCCTGCAATTTCTCTGGAATTTTGTTTACACGGAAATTCTCTACGTCAAATTTATTTTAGGAGTTTTCTCTGCTCATTGACTGAACTATTTACATGTGCTCCAAGAAAATAAATAAATTCAGTAAGTTTAGTATTGCACAGAAAAACATAAAAGTGAAATGCATGAAAACGTGGAAATTTTGCACAGTCTATTTTCTTAAAGCTGCATTATTTCATACTGATTCTTATTTTTTGTTTATTTTGAATATGCATTGCAAAAAACGAGGCAAAAACTGACAATCTTAAACATGAGCATTCATCATAAAGTCATTAACACGAATTGAGTAATTCAAGCTTAACGCTAATTAAGAAATCGATAAACATATTTTAAGTACGATCGCTCTTTTTGTTCTTTCGCGATATGGCGTGAAGAATTGTGATATTTTGCCATAAAACACGACAAGTAACAAAACTTTTTATCAACTTCTAAATTACGGCATTAAAATTACTGGCAGATCTGAATAATGTAAAAATGTTTATGAAAGTTTTAGAAGATAATAATGTATCTTCAAATGTCGATTTTTAAAAATTTTTGAGTTCAATCCATATTCAAATATGTTTGCAAGCGGTAGAATTTCAAAATGCTTTTAGGTTACTAACAAACTGGATGGTTTTAAAACTTCCCAGTGAAACTATTCACAAATTCAGCTATTAATTTATGATTCCGGAAAAAAGACTGCATCGTTAAAAAAGATCTGAAAAAGTTTATTTTCCCTGAGGGCGATAAAATGAATTATTTTATGTGATTACATTTTCCTCGGAAAGACTGAAATATCAAAATTCAGAAAATATGCCGAATCGCTGGCAGAAATAACGAAATGCAATGAAGAATCGTGTTCACTGAGAACCCAAAAATATCACAAGTGAAAATATCTGAAATGGTAAAAATAGCAGAAAGAGCAAAATGAAAATTGCTCATGAGATTGCTGGAGTTTAGATTTAATAGAGTCATTTACATAAATGCTTGGAGTATGTAAAAAAGTTACAACATAAAACGTTACATAGAGAAATTTCAACAGGGAAATGAAATTTTCCAAAATAATCGATGAGAATAATTGCCCCAGGGGAAAATAGCTCAAATTTTGGTGCAATGGGGTGAAGCTAGAAGTTTTTCAAGGGCGATCCAAAAAAAAAATAAAATAAAATAAAATAAAATAAAATTTCTATCATGATGAATTTTGCTAAAGCCTTTAAAAATTAATGACTTGTTTGTAGTGAAATGTGCCAGCTAATATTATCACAGAATGACTCATGTTATTATTCAGGGGAAGGATTATGCAGATACTTATTATTTCATTCGGAGGGTCATCACAAAACTCAATTGCAAAAATATTCTAAAGAATTTACAAAGTACAATTTGCAATAAAAAGTGAATGGAAGGGTAAGAGCATAATTCATTATGATTACATATCTGAAAAGTCTGACAAATTAGAATTTTTCATTTTTCCCATAACAAGCCATAACAGTGATACATGAGCATTCATTCCAAAACTAATGGAAATCCATTAATATCATGCAAATATTTCTGACATTGAATCTTAAAGTATATTCATTTATTTTCCCAGCTTCTGAATTGCAAATGCATTTTCTATTTTCCAATTGGCAACGAACAAGTTTCAACCTTGAGTGTTTTATCTGCTTTTTGTTTGATTTATCTAGTGAACAGAGTTGAGTTTATGTGAGTTTGATTTCAGAATCATGAATTCATGTAAGTTTTTTGTACTTTAATCAGCAAACATTTTTCTTCTGCGATATTCAAATGCTAATTTTAATGGCTTTTAAAGTGCATTAATTGCCGTTTGTTGAATAAATATTTGTTTTGTTTGTTGTGATACGAGATTAATTGAGTTTAGTTTTTCTTCAAGTTTAAGCATCACTTTTTTGTCATTTTCAAAATGACTGGCACTTTGAAACACAATTTGAGACGATTTAGTCATTAAATAACTCTTCATAAAATTGACATTTGAAGTTCAATCAACCTTTGCAATATAAAGTCAGCGAAAAACTAACAATTGTTACAATTTTACCGTATCCCGATTAACACGGCCACGATTATAAGCAAACTATTTTGTATGGAAACGTTGAGAACGGTATGCAGATATCAGTGCTTTTCGTCAATGTAAATGTCCCATTTCTCTCACTTCATAAAACAAAATAATAAAAATTTGGTGTTGCTCGTTTGATAGATTTGCGCCTTTATCATAAATTCTTTGTGCATATGGCAAGAATTTTGAGTTTCGTTCCTCAGGTTTTTGGACTTTTTTTTGTTTCCAAGTTGGTAAAGCTGGATCCAAATTTGCCGCCCTGAAATCCGTTAAACGGTTTAAAACTTTTAGGGAATCAACGTGCTTTAGAAGTGTCTCTTGGTTCCAGAAAGTAATTCTAAATTAACTGCTAATGAATAATAAAATTAATGAAGTACTCCATTAAAAATTTAAAATCATTATATAACTTAAAAAATGGAAATCCCGAGTCTCTCTTTAAAACGTTACACATTTAAACTTTTGATATCATGTTGGTACTTTTGCTTTTTATTTTATTATTTGGTAAATGGAGAGAACTTTGCAGAGAATCGTGAAGTTTATAAGATTATTAGCAGCATATATCAACGAATCTCAACAATTTTCCTCGTGATTGCTGATGAGAAAACGGAATAAAAATAAAATCTGGTTAATCGGGATGTCATAAATTGCTCTTTAAATCTTCTACAGTTATGTTTGCTCATTGACGGTCCATAAAAGATGTGACAACATAAATCAACACTCAACAGTCTTTATAGAATATTTTTCAATCTCAATTAAACTCAGTAGACTTCGCAGAATCATCGATTTTAATGATAGAACTTCTCAAATTACGCTTCAGTCACTTCTAAGTTGCGTGAATTTTGTATTGTTCGCAACACAATCACACAATCAACGGAAAAAAGTGTCTAAGAAATTATTAAATTAGCCAATTTGTACTCAAATCTAAATGTTACATCACGACTTTTCGCCATTCGTAATTACCTTTTAGCTAATTCAGTAATTTAATTTAGTTTTTAATCAAAAAAAATGTAAAAACGGTGAATATGCTTTTTTGTTAAATTAATTTGTTCACAATTTTATACTGCATTGTACTCTATGTACCCAATGTACTGACTGAGCTATAAGGTTGCACTGTTGAAGTCCAGTTGGTGATGTAATAATGGACTTTTTGTGTTGTATTGTGTTTTTTAGGTAATTAAAATATAAATTAGAGACAATTGCTTGTTTCTTAAAAATTATAAAAACCAAAGTAATTGTTAAAGTGCGGTAATTAAATAATTAATTAGTCAGTAATTGGAATTTTACGGGAACTTGAGGAAATTTAATGTTTCACGTAATTTTTCATTAACTAGCAATCCAATCAACCAGATGGACTGAAAACATTTATATTGGCTCCATTCTTGCAATTGTTATTGCATTTTTTACTCTGCGATTTCATAAATTCTTAAGTGGGTGTAAAGTTATTGAATAATTCATAAAATCTATTACATCGAGTTCATAGAAAATTCCTTATAAACAAAAAATCCAATTTGTTTATTTTCTGCCTTCAAGACAATAAAACCAACCAGCCACCTAAAAAAGTCTATAAAAATTGCAGGTGGTACACAAAATACAATTAATTCGCTTCACAATGTGCAACAAAAAGTTATTTATCTCTCAATTAAACCGAACCGCCTTAAAAACCAATAAAATCTTGAATTAAATCAAATAAATTGCCAATAAAATGGATTGAAAAAAAATCATTAACTCATAATAATGGATTAATTTCAATAAAATTCCCTTTTTAGCCGACTTTTTTTCTAAAAACACGCGAATGAATTGAATTACGTAAAAACTGCATTTTATGAGTTTTCTTGAATTGTTGTTGAAATTTGTTGAATGCATTCAATTCTCTAATCGCCAGACTGAAACTGCAATTAATTTTAATCAAATATTGTTTGAGTTTATAATTCATAATTCATTTATTTTCATAGAATTTGAATGGTTTCAGTTTATTTATTTTCTTTAGTTAAGTAATTTGGAGCGATATGTTTTTGATTGCATTTTAAATTAGGTTGCTGGTAATATATAAGAATGCAGTTTGCAATATGAGTACATATTTATTTGTAGCAGAAAAACGAGATAAGATTAATGTGTTAAATAAATAAATAACTATTTTCTCAATGTTCAAGTTGTCAAAATTAATTTTAATAAAAACGGAAAAAGTGGATTGTTCCACATTTTATGAGAATTCAGAAAATTGTAATTTTATTTGACAATTTAGTTTTGAAAAGATCTTAATTTTATTTAAACATTATTTATTTATCTGAGCACAATCATGCAAAATATCAGAACTTTAATAACCAAAATGAAAGCATATAAAAGCTTTTTTTAAAGAATGATATTTACCTCAAATTCACCTAAAATTTTTATTTAAATGGAGGTTAAGTTTAATAATTTCAAAAGTGTTTCACAAAAATTTCAACGAAGTCATGTGAAAAGTGCCGACCTTGATCTGCAAAATCTGTGAAAAACTGACAAATATGCAAATTACGGTTTCTGTGAGATTCTGGAGCAAGTAACATGTTTGAAATTAAAAATATGCAAAAATGTAAAGTGTTATCGTTTGAATAATCTCATTAATTGCTTGACACGTTTTAATTAAATTGTAACTGGATTATAAGTTGAACATATAAAATAAGAAAAAGTATGATTATACCTACCTGACATGACAAGCTAGAAAAATATACTTAATCTGAAAAAAAACTGCTCCAATAAAACTAAAACATAAACTTTGAAAAAATCTTTATTATTCAAATTTTCCAATTTTCCCACAAATTTTCACATTAAAAATTTTCCCAGTGAAAAAGCAGATTTTTATTCAAAAAACTTTAATCAATTTTAAAATTTCTTATTTTATTTACATATTATGGTTTTACATTTTCCGTTTTCAAAAAGAATTTCTATTAATTTAACCCCAAAAAATCTACAGAAAAAGAAGAAATTGTATTTAATGTTTTTTTTTTCGTTTATCAATATTTGGCACTTGAAATTTTTCCGTTAATTTTACTTAATTTTTATCAAATTGTGTTAATGTCAAATCCTCAATTGTGTTAATCAAAAATTTTGATATATTAAGCTCATTATAACTTAAGTTCTAGTTTAACTAACGATTAAATTAAACTCTCGTTTCCGGATTTGATTCTAAAAACCCGAGAAGAAAGCTAATGGGATTAGTCATGCGTGATCACTTCTGATCTCTGGATTAGTGTAAACTGGAAAATTAGTCAGTTAACTAGTAACATTACCAAAATTATTGTTAGTAGTAGACTTTAATTACGGTGAGTTATATAGGTGATCATATTCTCAGAAAAAATGGTAAAACTTTCAAGATTTAGAAATATTCCCAAGATTTCTAAGATGTGATCAAACACCAAATAACTCAACCTGATACCAACCCACCCTTTCATACCTTGAAGCTAAACCATGCCAAAATCCGTGCATACCGTGCTAGACGGTGAATTAATAGGGTTGGTGCTATTGCTATGGTTATTTGGCTTACTAATGTCTAACTCCACTAGAGTGTCAATGCTGTTAATGCTACTAACACCCTTCATTATTTTCTGTGCATGCAGAGAGGTGAAATTGAAGCTGAGGTCGGTTAGGCTAGGAAAGTTGTAGAGCCCTTGCACCGGCGCTGAGGTCGCCTCAGCTAATGGCGCCTGCGTCGGCGTCTTAACATTATCTTCTTTTTCGTTCGGTTTCTCTGTAATTTTTAAACAATTTAGAAAAGTTTGCTTATTGTCGACGTGATTATATTTATTTATCGTCAAATTGGGCTCACTTCCGACCGTGATGATGTTTTTGTGGAAGATGTTGTGCAAAGAGTCAGAATTAATGGTGGGATTTGAATTTAAAAGGAGATTCTTGAGGTCACAATTGCTGTTGATCTTTTTGTCAAACTTCAAGTTGCCCATAGATCCCATGGAGTTGTGAGACTGCTCCATACCATGCTTTGTTTGCTGCTCGTAGGTGAACAAATTTAGCTTGTGGTTGTTCTGCAGGAGAGGTGAGATGATGGCGTTGGTTTGCTCATTATAATGGTTTTTGAGCATGTTATTGTATGTTACTCCTTGGTTAGATGTTCCATTTGTAGCTGGTGGTGGAATTTGCAGGGATAGCTTACGATTGTTCATCGGCATATCATTGTGAATTTTTGGAAACTTACAATCAAAGTTGGAGCGAGGTGGCCGTTCAACTACCAAAACCATATTTTCATCTTCAACATCATCATCTGCATAAGGCAGAAGACTGGAATCAGGAGATGTTTCGCTGATCATTGATAAAGAATCTCCGGTCTCCGAAGCGATTTCATCATTCTCACTGAAGTAGTTCTCCTTTCCACTGCTGACTGATCTTTGCTTCTCGAGGCTTCCTTTTCTAGGTGAAGACTGATTTTGCTGCTTCAAAGGTGATGTTGTAGTTGATTTACTAGCTGGACTGCTGACTATAGTCTTTCGATTTGCTAGAGTTTCTCCTTTAGCGTTTATTGTGCTCTCATTATTAATTATGAAGACGTTTGAATTCTCAACCATTTTACCATTTTCAAAAGTGATAACACTTCTTACTGGAGAATTTTGCACAAATATTTTGGTGTTGGGCAACATTGAACCACCATTAGAGTTATTGGTGACTTGAAGCGTAATAGAATTGTTGGAATTTGAATTTTGCATGGCACCTTCACAATGCTTGGGCTCATCAAATGAAGTTGATTTCAGCCCGTTTGTGCCAGTTGATGTTTTGGAAGTTGATGTGCCGTTTGATTTGATGGTTTTGTGCCTTGGGGAGCTTTTAGGGGAGTTGGGCATTTTACTAGATGTAGCTACTGTACTAGCGGAACTATGTGAATCCAAACTAGAATGGCCACTCCCTCGACTCAAGGAAAGAGATAAAGATTTGTTACCACTATCAAAAGATGATGGACCTGATGTTATGAGCGACGCCTTGCCACTTTCAAAACTGGATGGACCGCTATACATTGTCCTATTTGGCTGGTATCGTTGCTGTGGCTGCATAGTGTGCTGCTCCAAGTGATTACCATTCACCTGACTGGAAATTGTTGACTTGTAAATATCGCCACTTTTTGCTAAAGCCCGATTCTTCTCGTCCATGATCTGCTTATTCAGTGGCGTCCGTTTGGGTGACCTACCCGGGATTGAATGAGTAGAACGTGGCAAACTGCCTCCATAACAAATTGGCGATCGCCTTCGGATCGGCGAACAATCTCTGGACGAGATAAGGAAAGTGGACTCGCTGGATAGATTGCGTCTGTGATGCCTTCGTGGCAGCGTCATGGATCGTTGACTAATTTCGGAACCATCATAAAAGGTTGAATTGGAAAAGGTTTGTGACACAGCGTCCTAGTTTTTAAAAAGGAAGTAAAAAGAAGGAGTTACATTAGTTTAAAGACGAAATCAGTTTTAATGAAATTTACATGTTCGACCGTTTGCGTTCCAATACTGTGCAAATGAATTGCCTTCGAATTGAACCATTCAGCTGGGGGAAATTGTCCTGAGTACGTGTCGATCTGCTTTTTGCGACCGCTTCTTCGGAAAAGACGTGATAGCAACGATGCACTTTTTTCTGTGAGAATTTTGATTAATTTAGAATGACCGCATGTAAAAATATAGAATTCAAAAATCTTACTCGGTGAAGAAGAATCTGTGCTATGGTACTCGGAGCTACTACTATCTGTAATTTGATGAGGTTGCTGTTGCTGCTGCTGTAAAGCGTTTTTAGAAAGACTTCTAGACGAAACACATCTTTGAAGTCTCTTGGAAGATCCGAAAAGGCGTAAACTATGCCGTCGTTCAAGGCTCCTGGGTGTTGGGAAAGATGCACTGCGCTTCTTACAATTTCTAGCGTACATGATCTTATCGTTGGGATTTCCTCCACAAATTACATCAGCTAGGTTTGTTTGTATACATTGGTGAGTGATGTCACCATCACGTTCGGTAGATATTTCGCCATAAAGACTGTTAAGTGCTTCAGCATTGCTCATCAACATTGTACGAGACTCATGTGGGGATTTGTTCAGATCGTCAAAGTACTCTTCATCGAAAGATCGATGCATGTTACCTCGAGGTGGTCTTGATCGGCTTCGTCGTCGTCTAAATTATTTAATTAATAAATGATAAGATTTATGCTATATTTTTTAAGACTTACTCTGGTGTGACAATGAAGTACCCCTTAGCTGTCTGATAAATCTTACGCTCTTGTTGCAGTTGCACCAGTGTATCGTAGATCATGTTATCTCCTGGTTGTTGCATGTGAGCGAATCGCACGCATAAAAGCTTTTTCATAGTTTCAATAGTGGCTGACTGACCTAGTCCGGTTATATCCATAATAACGTCACATAAAGCTTCAGTTAAAGGAGTGAATTGGGTTTGAGCTATCGGAGTGATGATGCAGTCATCTATGTCACCTGTAAAGATTAAAAGTTACTTGAATTAGTACGGTATCAAAAGGCGCATTTTAATTTTTGAATTGTTAATTAAAAGACATTTCAATCAATATTTCATATTCGGACGTATTAATTTATAAATTTGCAAACCATCAGCAATTTATTAAAACCAAGATAAACGACCGTAGCAGCTGTTCATACATAATTTATATTAGTCCTGCTGACGAGTTTACAACCGATTATACAGCAATATAGCATCCAATGGAATAATATTTAAATAGTAAAACAACGAAGCCTATAGATGGTCTGTAAAAAATGAAAAATGCCACCAAAGCTAATGCATCGATTTTCCCTCCTAGTCTATTCAGTATCTGTTTTCCATTGAAATTCGAGACTAAAAATGTTCTGCACAGGAAAATTTCGGAAATGTTGGAAGAGAGAATTTTTTAATGAAATTCACGTCACGTTTTTTCAGCATAATTTCTCATTCTATGCAGCTTTATGCTTTTGTTCTAGGCTATGCTGACGCTATGCTTGCCATGTTGCTGTCGTTGATTATACTTTTGCATTTTAATCTGCTTCCTATTTTAGTTGGCTTGCAACTTTTGGAGATTTTTTTATGTTGGCAATTATTATCTGCAAATTTCAAAACGAGTTGGGCAGACAATGTCAGGATCAGGATGAATATTTAGATAATTTGGCTCTGAATCGGTTTTTTGAGATTTTAAAGTTTATTGGATTATGGAATTAAAGAGTATTGAATTTTATGTCTCTTTCGAAGGATTTTAATATGAAAAATGAACATGGTTTTTAGGGAATATAACAGATTTTATAACTTATTAGAGATCATGCATATTTATTAAGCTAATTGCTTTTATTTTTTCTCAATGGCAAACTAAGAAAACTTATTGCTTATTGAGCTAATTGCTAATATCCTAAATCTCTTTATTTTAAGTTTATGACGATTGAAACAGATAGATAAAGTTTGCAGCAAAAGTTCTCCAAAAAATCCCCCAAAAAATCAATGAAACTTCCAAACAAAATAAAACTCGATGAGCAAAACAGACAGAAAAATGTCTTATTGTTCATTCCAGACATTCAAGTCACGCTCGAGGTTTGAAAACAGAGCATAAAGGTTAATGCAAATGTGACTGACAATTCATCCCATTGTGCTATTTCTCAAACTTTTCCTTAACTTTAATGAATAGCTGCACAAAAATGAAAAATGACTGGAAAATTGTTTCCTTTCAGTTTTCCGTTAATTAAAAGCCCAAAATTTGGATGGCAGACAATTTATTCTGGCAAGTGAATATCACGTAATTGTGAGTTGGAAAATGGATCGTCACGCACGTCTTCGCTTGGAATTTCTGGATTTCTGAACAATTTTAGTTGGAAGTCTAATTTGTTGCTTCTTCTATGAACTTTTTGCTATTTAAGAAAATTTTCGGGAAAATTGCAATGCCATAAAAAAATGTGGTGATAAGGTTCTTGTTATATCCAATCCACTTAACAATAAAGCCATCCAGGAAGTTTTATGGTGTAGCATTGCGGAAAAGCAAAAAGTAATCTTCAATAATGAGATTTTAAAGCAATTCGCTTATCAGATCTTTTCACCCTACAAGAATATTTCTTCCAATATGGTTCCCTCAATAAAAATTCCCCAGTGTTTTCATCCAGATTTTTATCGACTTTTGTTACACAAGTTCGCATTTTCATCAGTTTCAAATCACAATTGATGCAAAAAATTATCATAAAAATCAGATAAAAGTTTCTGTGCTCAGAATTATGACTTGCTACATTTTATTTATTCAAATGCAGTTTTATTTGGCAACTTTGCAATTCAGCAATTTTTTCTTCAAGAAATATAATCTTCAGCATTCGAAAGTTGTAATTAGATAAAATTTTAGCAGAAACGACAAACTGGTTGACAAGTTAACAACTCGTCAAAAAAAAATTAATAGTCCGCTAATCAAGTTCAGTGACATAATTAAAAAAACTCTGGTTAATCACTTCTTGCATTTGTGAAAAGAAACTGATGAGAGATTGCAAATTTTGGTGATTAAATTTTTGCAACTCATAAATAGTTTATAGCTAAATTCATTAATCATTGAAACAGCTGTCAAATCAGTAAAATGAGGCTGGACACTGAAAACTAAAACAAAAAACTTCTAAAAAATTTGAGTTGCATTAAAAACCAACATAAACGTTTCAAAACAGCTCCAAAGCATGTGATTATCTGCAAACATGTAATTTTTTAATTTAATGTGACGGATTTTGCTTGAAGGAATTTTTAAACGATTTTTCAAGAAACTCAAACTTGCTAAAATAAATTGAGTGATTAGTAATTCATTAAAAAAATTAATAAATCGGTTGAACGTACGAATTGATGGTTTAATGATTCCATCTCAGTACCTCACACAAAATATCGAAATTGCATAATCCAAACATAAACAAACAAACTTTTCTCCATAAAACATATTTCACTATCAAGATGCTCGATCACTGTAATTTTCAATAATGCCTCAATGCCTTCTTGTCGGGATAATTTCCTCTGATTATTATTTAACCATATTTGTGTCTAATGAACATTATGTGTTTAATTCCAATAATAAAACAATTTTTCTGTTTAATCACATGTTTATGTTTTTAATGATTTTCAATGATTTCAATGTTGCGATTACAACCTTTTTCAATACCTCATATGAGGAGTTTTAGTACTTTCTAATAAAGTTTTAGCTTGGCTAAATAGTTGAGACCGCACATTGACCAAATTGAAAAACTTTATGGATTTTGCTGAGAAAATTCGCGAAAGAGATATTTCCTTTTGTTTCAAATTAATCGCCCATGATGCACTTTTTCTTAACAAGCTCTATAAGGCTCTGCATTCGGAACAAAAAGTGAAACTTTGAAAATCTTTGAGATTCTTTGAGATTTACAGTATATTTAAGCGCACAAAAACTTTGATGAAAACTGAAAAGCGGTTTAAAAAAAAAACTTCACATGAAAATGCTTCAAATGAAATGGAAACCTTTTCTCCGGCACCAAGAGCCATTAAATAATGGTCATCAAGTGTCAAACACTGCTGAATTTATCTCAAGAAGTTTCTTGAAATAGGTGAAAAATGTTTTACTGAAATGTGAGTTGATTACAGATTTTGTTCTATTTTGTAGTTAATGCTAAGGTCTTATTGCAGGAACATTTATTTTAAAGCTGATAATTGACTTGAATGAGCTGTTGAAGAAGCTCGCCAGCAATTTCAATCATAAATGGGCTTCCGATCGGATCATGCATTAATTTTCATCAAAAAAACTTTAAACATATTAAATCTGCTATAATTTATTAAAAAAATTAATCAGGGAAGCGCGCCAGCCGTGAAATTGTTAATTATGTGTATATTATTTCATAGACATGAAATCAAAAGTAAAGTTGGAATGAAAGTAAAAGTTTTTAAATGATTGTCCGATTTGGAAAGATTGGTTGTGCTTTGATTTAATGGCGTGCGTTTGACTGCCAAAATTGGAGGAATTCGTTTAAACTAATTTTTCAATTGATCAAAATATTTTGAGAAATCTGTAAATTGATAAGAAAAAAAAAACGATATATTGTGAAACTTTCATTAAATATTATTAGTTTTATTGAACATATCATAAATTTATTTTATCAAAATTATGTTTGAAATTATTTTTTATACAACCTTAATTCAATGCAAGACAAACCAGAATCTTATCTTGAACGCTTTGTTTCCCCAAATCACTTCTCACAAACACCATGCGTCTGAATGGCATGCAAAAAACTAATAAATCTTTAATATTTCCCAACTTTTTGTTTCAGTTTCCTTTGGTGCAGCTTTGTTTTGCTCAAAAGCCAGCAATAAAATTATGCTTGCATTTTCATAGCATTTGAAGCATTTAAAGCAATTCATTCAGGCACTAGAACAAGCACAAGCAAAAACACCTTGTCGAGGCAATTTATGCGCTATAATTCAGCGGACATTTTATTATTTTTTTAGTTTTTGCGAGCAAAATATTTTTATTTCTTTACTTCTTAATTCAAATTTATTAGCTTTTTTAGCTTTTCTAGTTTGGCGCTATTTCAGATAAAAAGTGCATAAAACACATTTTCCCGTTTCATTTTTCATGAATATTCATAGACAACCAAGGTTTGTAGCTTTAGCTCAGAAAATTATAAATTCACAATGAATTATGTTCTTTTATCGGATTTTATGTTTTTAATGATTAAATTGTTTGCATTTGGCGTAAAACTGCATAAAACTAATTTGTTTCTTGGCAAACTTGGCTGATTTTACTAGTATGGAGTTCATTAGCTTGAGTGCTTGTAAAGCTTTGAGTGCTTGGTTCAGCCCATAAAACTACTAAGATCTGCCAATATTTAAATTGTGCATTGTAATTTACTTTGTATTCAAATTCTGTGCATTTGCTTATCTTCAGTAGTAACTGATCTTTTGGTTAAGTGCAGACCTGGAGGAGAAAAGCTAAGCAGTAATTGTAATTATTTTTATTAAAAGGGAAATCCCACCCACCGTGTAATAGCAGTTGATGGAAAGAAATTTGCCAAGAGTTTGAAAACATTTAGGATAGCCAAAATATTTATTAATGATCGAACTATTCTCACATCAATATCTTCAACCATCAAAGCTTCTTCTCTAGCTTCAAAAATTCACCACACAAAGTAGCGGAACCTGTCACTCTTGCTTTTGGCGTTTGAATTCCAATTTGTGGGTCAAAAGCTAAACAATTTTCGGTTCGGAATATTTCAATCAACGCCAAAAATAAAATCGAAATCTTCAGCAAAAATTATTTTGCCTGCAACTCAAAATTAATGAAATTACATTGAAAAATTTTCTCTAGCCAATTTGCACCACGGAAATAGAGGAACCACTCTCAAATTAAAATGTTTGGCGTGCTGGCATCCGCAAAAAAGCTTCACGGGATGCTATGAGAGATAATGATATGGATAAGATCATAAATAGTTGAAGCAGGTAAAATTAGCTAAAAGAGTGTATTTAAGTCTGTTTTGGAGTAGTTAAGCATATTTAAGGCCATCACACGCGCCTTCCATGAAATTTTGATCAAAAAATTTATGAACTTTCCCTGAACAACTCAAAAAGTGGTCTGAGACCATAATATGTCGAGACAAGATTTTTTATGAATTATCGTTTTATAGGCAAACATTTTGTTTGTATCTTAGTGAGCAACAACCATCAACTTTACAGAATAACATACACCAGCAACAATGAAAAATAATAATTGAAAACAAATAATAATTATAAATTAATTGCAAGTGAATGAAAAGGCGGCTCATTCAGTAAAGCTTTTGGATTCATTATTAATGATAATTTATTAATGGTCAGTGGGCTTGGCTGTAATTATATTGATTCAATTTTCTAGTTTGTTAGCTCATAATTTTGATTTTTACATTATACATGTTCAACCAATACGGATTCAATCAAACTAAATATCAAAAAAAAATTGAACATTTCAATTTTCTCCAAATACAATTTTTTTTGTTCAATTAATCAAATTATGTTGAAGGAACTGCAACTTCAAAGTTTTTTCCCACAAAACAAAACAAACTTTAAGTTCCTTCAAACTTCCTATAAAAAATGAATGATTTCTTATCGACAGTCAGTATTTATTGCAGCAATGCAGTTTATGAGCGCAAGGCCAAAGGTTTGCCATTTATATTGACTCCAACATTATTAATTTTGTACCATTTTTGAGCTATAGCACTTGCAGTTTCATTTCATAAACAAAGTAAACATGCCATTTAAAATTTATGTTTATGTGAAAATTTAAAAAAATACTTGAAATTCCTTGGCGAGAAAATTATAAGGAAATTGTTTAAGAAAAAAGAAATTTTGTTTTCGTTTTTTCGCAAAAGTGAATCAATAAATTATGCAAATAACCCCAAGCTTGTGGTCAAAGACACTGAGGCAAGAGACAGGAGTAAAATTTTGTAGACTTGAAAAATATTCGCAGCCTTTTATACTAAAAATTCACGAATGTAGAAGAAAGTTCACCCGCAGAAAAGTTTCGCCTTCTATATTTGCAAACAACTGACCACACATCAAGTACTAGTGCAGTCAATGCAGGTTTCAGTGAGCCATTAAGTCATTTATGTTAATTGAATGCAGCAAAAACAGCAGAAACAATATCTGAAAGCGAGAGCTTACAACACAAGCAAAAAGCTCGCAAAAAAAAGAAAAACCACAAAACATTTGAATTGAATGAAAATTGAATGAGAAAACATTAAAACAAACATTCAATAGATAAAATAAATGGATTAAATGAATTAAGTAGATCATTAAATCGTGAACCATTATGTTATCGATATGTGCTTACAGATCTTTAGCTGTGGTCTTTTTTTCTTTTCAGACATAAATCTATAACAGTGAGAGTTATCAAGTTTTTAAGATTTAAAGATAAGTTTCTTGGAAATGAATGAGCCACTTTGTATTTTATCATTCGACTTTCTTGGTATTTTATTGCGGCACGTCTTAAGATTTTTTAAAGATTTGCAATGAAAAAATACCTTGAAACTTTCTTACAATCTTAGAAGAAAAAATTCAAAGTCAGAAACATCGGTTATCCACCTCACATCACCTCCAATCAGCTGAACATCGAACAAGCCAATTCAACTGTACAATATTTTTAATTTCTTTTTAATTTCTTACAATATTAAAACATCTCATGCCATAAAGCAAAAATAAAAGCATAGAGCAGCATTAAAACATAAAAAAATATAAACATAAAAGGGAAATGTTTTCTGAATGGATTCATGTTTTTATGATTTGAACTTCTTTGACTTAAAGTCAATAATTAAGCTAATATCAAGTGATACATGATTCAAAATTCCTTCCAAACAAAATTGTCTCTGGTAAAAGATGAAATATAGTCATGCAACCAACTTCAACTCCAAATAAAAACTCAAATGAAAAGCAAAAGATGAAAGTTCCACTAGTTTTATTTGTTTTCCCATTCAAGTCCATCGCACATCAAATCAGCTGAGCCCATAAAATGCCATAAATACAAAATAAATATGAAGTACACAAAAAACTGTAAATCCGTAAATATTTCAAATAATTCAGAAAAAATATGAAGCGCAGGCGAACGATTGATCGATAATAATTTCATCTTAATGCTCAAACCAGACCAAACTCGGAGTGCCAGTCCTAACATTGAATCTCTTTGTGAGTTTAAAAGACACAACAAAAGCACATGAAGTTATAATCACAGTCAAACATTGTAAAGTTTTGTAGTTTTCATGGTTTGTGCAGCTTAACAGCAGATCACGAAGAAAAGTGTGAGAAATTTATTTTTTCCAACAAATCTCGTGAATTAAAATGAACTTGCAAAAAGAAATTAAGGCAAAGATCTCAAGAAGAATCTCAAGCAAGTTTTAAAGAAATACTTTGTCGTTTCCTGAGTGTCTTGGATATATTTGACTATAGCTGATCAGTTGAGCTTAACGGAACCAAAAAGGCAAAATGCCAGCAACCATTTTCTTTGTTGAACTCTGCAGCACTTTTAATTAAAAATCTCAGCGAAAAGTCTTCGAATAATCTGAAAACTCATAATTACTTTTTAATAAAGAAAATTTCGCTTTCATGATTTTTTGATTCCATGAGCTGAGACAAAGCAGCGGAAACTCATGAATGGCTTAACATCAGAGACAATACTCTTACTAAGTTAGACAAAGTGCTGGACTCAATTTCAATTTCTTGATGACTTGAACTTTTGCTAGCAAACCGCAATGAACTTTCAAAATCTCCCAATTAGTTTGAATCACCTGGAATTGACTTTTCTAAATCAATTTGCAATTTATCAAGTCGATTAGGGTTCATAAAATTATTCAATTTACTTTAATTGATTGCCTGTTTATTTGTAAGTGGCCACGATGATTAGATGGCTATTGATGAATTTTATTGTCTGCTTGAGCACCTTGAGGTAGCGGTTTTCGTTCCTAATAAAAATGATGTCTGATTTGAATGAGAAGGTGGTGAAGAGGTTTCAGAGCTTTCATTAAAGATTATTCCAAAAAATTAGTTAAATTTTGAATCCCTGCCATGAAACTTCATTGCATCAGAAAAGATTTGCATCAAACATCACATCAGATTAATTGAAAACAGCAAATTTCAGTTGCCAAGTGACTTTAGTCACGACTTAGTGGTTTTCAAGTTAATCTGTGAACAATTTCAAACTTCTTTATGTGATCTTAAACGGTTCAAACATTTTAAATGAAACATTGAACATAAATTTCCTAAAAACATGAAAACTTACAAATAAATATTTTAATAAAAATCTACAAGAAAAAGGTAAACCGAGATGATATTTGAAACAAATAAAATAGAGAAAAGTTTTAAAATGGAAATGAAAATACCTTGAAGCAAACCAGTAACATCGACTTAACAAACACCGTGTAATTGTCGTAATTGTCGATGTCAACTGCAACAGAAGCGTGAAAAAGTCTGAACCAACATTCAAAGTGATGATTTAATTGTATGTCCGTGGGCACTTTCAATTATTGTTCATCTTCAATTTAAAAACCATCTGACATCTCACTGAATGCAATTGTGAAACTTTGAAATTGTTTGTGCATTCAAGACATGCTCAAGACATTTATTGTTCAAAGCCATTGATAAATGGGACCAACAAAATATTTTTCAATTCTTCCAATAACGATATCAAATAACAGATTTCTAATTCGAAGCATAAATCACATCGCATCACATTAATTCTCGTGCAAAACAATCAAATAGCAAATCATTTATTGCTTGCAATGGGAAAATAGTTAGAAAACTTGGAAGAATATCTGGAAGTATAAAAAAATATCAAAGAAATAGAAAACATCAAGAAAAATTAGAAAAGTTTGAGATCTGGGAAAAAAGATTTCGTGGCGTTTTTCATTGTTTTGTGTTAGAAAAATGTGAACGATTTGAAAGTAAAATTATGTTGAGAAAATATTCAGATTTTTTAAGGGCCGAGTTTTTGCAATGTCTGACATATTTAAGATCTAGTGAAACGTTTTGTGTTGAATGAAAATATTTGAACCGTAAATTGATATGAAATATTTACCCCTCGTCTCCCAACTGAAGTCATAAATTTCCCAGTGAAACCAAACATTTCATTGATTTGTTCAATTTATTAATATTATTGGTTAAACATTTATTAAAAATAAAATACATGACCAGCATATTTCATGATTTTATTTTGATTTCTCTCAATTTATGAGTTTTTAAGTCATTTTAATACATTTATATTATTATTACTTGACTTTATGTGATTTTATATTTTATTGTGCCAATAAATTGAAGCAGCTTTTGCTTTTGTTCGACTTTTGGCTGGCGCATTTCAAGCAATATAATATATCAGTCATGAATTGATCAAATACTGCATGGGAATTAAGTTTAAAGCATTTAAAGTATTTGCAAAGTTTTTGGATATTTAGCAAGTTGTTATTTCGTAACGATACATTTGCATTGTAGTTGGAGAACAAACGGAATTGTTAAAATTATGTAAATGTTGAAAACTATACTTCAGCCGTTATGTTTCAATTTATGGTCAAAACATATATTTCTCAATTAAAACCAGAATGTCTGATGCAAGTCTCATAACTGAATGTATAAGCAAACGTTGATTGATTGCTCATTAAACCGTTAAACTGTGACTATTTCGCTTGATTGCATTTTCTAATATATTCTATGAGATGTTATTTAACTCACCAACTGAGCTGATGATGTAGGTCGCAGGTGGCTTCAATACGGAGCGCGCGTAAGCTCCGCGAAGGATTTCCAAGGCACAAGGTTCAGCAGTCACCAGGAGCATGCCCGGAGAGACATGTCCGGCGTATTTAAGGGCTCTAGTTGCGGCTGTTAGAGGAGTGTTCCACCAGCATTTTGAGTTGGCAGCGAGGAAGTTCTGGAATAAGAAAGATTAAAGAATTTTAGAAATATTTTTAAAACTGTGTGAACGTTAAAATGAGTTAAGTTTATCACGCTCTGAGGCATTTGAAGATTTTATAGAAAGTTTCACAGGAATATCAAGAACCGGGAGATTTATGAGGTTGTTGACATATTTTCAAGATTTATTAGACAGTTTCAAGATTAATACGTTTTTCAAAATACTTTCTTTTAATATTCTCACATTTTCTTCAAAATTTGTAATTCTCAAAAATATTTTAAAGTACATAACTTCATTTAAACTAAATAAAGAAATGTCTGAAAAATCGAAAATACAAACTATTATAGCACAAATTAAATTGTTCTGTCGTTTCAATCACTCAACAGCCAACATATTGAGTAACTGCAAGTCAATTGTTCCAATCTAAAAACTAAATGTTTCACATTTTCCACAATTTTCTCACACATAACACAATAACACACATCATCTCCATTAAATCCAACAAAAATCTAAAACATTTTTTAAGCTGAAAAACTCGGAATTCAATTTTTCCATCGAAAAGACAAAAAAGATTTGAAAATCTAACTCAAGATTTGTTTTCTTTTCAATCTTTCAATTTCTTGTCTTCAAAATACAAAAAAGTACCCACAAAAATAACAGAAAAAGATGAAAAGAAAATTTCCATTTAATTTTCAGTTTTGGCTCAACTGTTTCGAAATAAAAAAACATAAACAGAAAATCACACACATTTGGTTGAAGCATAACAGCATAATTAGCGCAGCATAGAGTCCCTTATCTATTGTGATAAGTTATGTATTGTGATAACTGATGAATAATTGACATTTCTATTGATTTGTCAGAAAAAATGTTATAGACAAATGTGTGTATAAACACATTTCACACACTTTTGTCTATCATGTTTTTCCTGACAGATCATTAGAATCGTCAATTATCCATCAGTTATCACAATAGATAACTTATCACAATATTTAAAGGACTCTATAGAAAAATAAGAAAACTCAAGAAAAACGAAAGTCGCCGCACATTTTGCAGATTGTTTGTTTAAAGTTTTCAATAAAAGTCTTTAAAGCCTTAAAACTCTTTAAGATTCAAACAATTTGAAAGATCTAAAGATTGGCTGCCATTTTTTGCAAATTGGAAAAATCAAAAGTATCACTTTCCGCAAACAATTGTCTCGTAAATTTCAATGGAACAAAAAATGCTTTGCCTACCAACTCCATGCAGATATTATATTATTTCACTTTGATTGTGTTTTATTGTTGTTTATTATATTTTATCGCGTTTTGCAAGCTTTTTATCGCAAACATTCATATTATGTGATGTTTAATTAAAAATCGAAATTAATAGCTTCCTCATCAGAGTATCAGTCTAGAGTGTTTGTCTAGTGCTTTCCTATCAGTGGCGTACGTTGATGGGTGGATGTTGAATCAGAGGAAGTTGCGACATTTGTGTAGTAGCAATTTATGTGTGGTAAGATATGGAAAGTTGATGAAATTTATCGACTAGCTAGACTTGAATTAAATAAAATCGATTTTGACCTCTCACACATTTTTCCTCAACACAACAAATTCTTCTGAAATCAAACTTTGTTAAAATTTTTGGCTTAGTTCCAAATCAACCGGAAATTTTTATGAGAATGCATTCTTTCAATTTCCACTAGATGCTTTACAAATCAACAAAGCGTCAAACCACTTACGAAAGTGTCGATGCATGAAGTCATCAATCTACAATGATTTAATTTTCTCACTCAGCTCTTTATAGATTTGAAATTTTTGCCGTCTTTGAGAAAATTAAATATTAAATAAGTTCCACTTTGTGTTTTTATAAAATCATATTGCAGGGATTTCCAAGCTAAAAATGCATTCTAAGAAATTATATGATATTTCCATTTTAAAATATAGTGTTTATAGTTGGATACATTCAACTTCAGTGCAGAAAATCAATATCATGATTTGTGATGCTTCATGAAGTGGTGGAATAATTTATATTACAATTATAATTATTTATGTGCTTTTCAGCGTTTATTTTGCGAAACTTCCACAAACCACAATTATATTGTCCGTGCAGTATTAAAGTCTATTAAATCATTGCGCAGTTTCACTTATCGGTACTTATCGTCACTTTACTATGGTATCGTGCTGTATGATTTAATGTTATTAAGATTATGTGAATGACTTGCAGGGAAATTTTGAAAATAAATTTATGGAATTATGTTAAGCTTCACTTAATTTATGTTTTCTGTGTTTTTACACAATTAAAATATTACATTTTTGTGAGTAAATCAATTCATCTGAAGGTTATGATACAAAAATAATTATTTTGGGGCCTTTGGCTGAGAAAGGCGAGCGGAAACATTTTAAAGCTTTCTAGAGAGTTTAATATAATTTACTTTGAATATTTCTAAGGACCTAATTATCAATCCATTCTATTTAACAACATTCCCGTTAAAACACCGTAATGATAATTTATGAGCTCATTAGCTATGCATGTCATTATTTTAATATTTTCCAGCCAATTTCAATGTCTGAGTTCTTTCTAAATCACAAAAAAGCTGTAACAAAAATGCATTCGCGATTAACATAAATTTTTGTACATAATTTTTCACACAGTTTTCTATGAAATTTCCAACTTGCACGTACCATAAGAAGTTGTTGAGTTTCCAATCTTAAAAATTAGTGCTATATAGTGTTTCTTATAATGAAAAATGTGGAAATATGTTTTTAACAAATAAATATGTTTCCTATGCTGTTAACAAGATTTGCGAATATTTATCAACACGTTTATGCTTCTTTTGAGTTTTTTATGATACGGGTATGTTTTCTCTATGGCGTTGATGGTTGGGACCGTTGTGATAGAGAGAACAACGTGATATGGAATTTTCAAAAATTATTTTCAGCAACCTTGATTTTTTTTGGGACTGAAAAATTTTTACGCGATAGAGAAAATAACGCCATAAAGAGTTTTGTCTTAGAGAAAACATACCCGTATTTGAAATTAGTTGTTTGCTGAATTGCCATATCGTTTATTTTCTGCTATCCTACTCTCTGAGTGAAATCATAGTTTTGAGAAAATCGTAGTTTAAGATTATTTTAATCTACAGAGCTAAATGAATGAACTTTAAGATAAATTGAGTATACAGAAAAATTCTTCATTATGTTGGCTTTCGATTTGCAAGTATAATTATGATCGAGAAATTGTTCCTCATTTTTTTATTAATGAAATTCTGAAACACAATTTTGTAAATATTTCTAATTTTCATAGAAACCATTTTCAGCTATCCTACTCTCTGAGGTATCGCGTTAACTTTGTCGATTTTTTATGATACTTTAGAGTAATAATACAACTTTTTTATAGCTAAACTCTGAATCAATGGTAAAATTGCTATTTATTCGTCACTTCACAATTTGAATTAGTGTATTATTTTAGCCTTAATTACATTTTCAAAAATAATTTCGTTTTGTTTTTCCGAAATTTCTTCATTACATTAGTGTGCGTTGACATTTCTGAGCCTGGCCGTCAAAGTGACAATTGTTGTTTTTGCTTTTGCGCCGTGATTAATCATGGATTAATCAAAATAATGAAAATTGTCGATTAAGTTGTGATTTTAGTGTAATTAAAATATTAATTCTGAAGAGTATGTTGCTGAGATTAATTGCCAACGACAAGCACTCATCAAAAAACCTTTCGTTAGGTCAAAAATATTTATCTACAACTTTTTTGGTCAGTAAATTTTATTTGAATTTTTGGAACGGATGTAATTGATTCCGTTAAAATTTTGCGGGAAAACACACACATGCGTATGCAAATGAAATATATCTTAATTTTATTAATTAAGGAAAGTTTTCATTGATCGAACAAAATGTTATTAGTTCATATTGTAGAGCCCAAAAAACTCTATTTGCTGGTATAGTAAGCCCAAAATGACCAAAAGCACTCAGAGAGTAGGATAGCAGAAAACAAACGATATTTAAAAATTTGAAGTATCGCTAAATATATGATATTTTTTATAGAAATCTAGTATAACATCAGAATCAATCAATCATTGTTATTTCCTCGCATTAAAATGATACCGAAAAACTTCACCAAAAACCGCAACGATTTGCATCGTAAAAAGTCATGCTAGAATTGACAAGAAATTTTAATTCATGTCATTTAAATAATTTTATAAAAAACAATAAAGTTTGCAAGGAAACCTCAAAAGTGTCCGCCAATCAATATTTTCAAGTTTGTGCAGGTTTTTCAATAATAAGCTTAAAATGTGCAATTATTTGCCTTTCAGCTTCTAATTCAATTTGCAAAGCTTTAAGATCAGCTCGTGCTGAAACAATGCAATGATCTGAAGACCTTCTGCATCAATTCGCTTCCCTTTCGGTTGCCTAGAGTTTCATTTGAACCACACATATGGATTTCATATATTCATTTAAAATGCATAAAAGATGAAATTGCGCTTTGCTTTAGTTTCAGGAACAAATATGCGCAAAAATTGCTTCAAGCTCTTCCTCGTGACTAAATAAAATCAATTTAATCCATTTTCAACGAATTTGCTACAATTTTCGTAATTCGCTTTGTTGGTTCACACAAAATGTTTAATTTAAATCGTGATTAATGTGCGGCTTTCTTGCAAGTTTGTTGCATGTACCAGATGAAATATGGCAACACTTTCTTGCAAGCTTGATGATTTTAATCCACTTTAAAGGCTTTTACTGTATTTATTTTGCAGACACTCTCCGCATTTCCAAATTTCTTCTAAATCCCAATTGAGACTACTTGCAATTCATTCAAGTGCAAGAAAACCTAAAAATCAATAAATCATCCAACAACAAGGCAAGCAAAAGAAAACTCTCACATTTCCCTGAGACATTTAAATTTTCTCGACGACTTCCAATGATTTTTATGTTCCGTGTTTTATTTTCTTGAGAATACATCAAGAATTCACAATATGCTGAAAAGAAGAAAATACAAAGAAATGTCTCTCAATGAAGAAAATGGCAAAATAAGAAGTAAAATTCAAGGAAAATTTGATGCAATCGTAAATCAGCCGCAACAAATGCAGCTTCATGGAACTAACAAACTGAGCAGAATGAAATGAAATCTCGTTTGCTTCTAATTTTAGTTAATTTAATACTTTTCTTTTCTTGTTTACTTTTTTATTGCATTTTTTCGACGTTTTCTGAATTTTTTCTTATAAAATGTAAAAATGTGTTTATGGCGCAAAATGAATGGCTAACAATTTTATGAGATTGACATTCTTTACTTGTTTTGTTGTTGTCTATATTCTATGGCTGTGGATTAACTTTGTTTTTAAAACGGTGAGAGTATTTTGGACCTGGTTGATTTTTGCATGAATGTAAAAGTGAATTTGTGAGATTTTTAGTTGAAATTTTTAAATTTTTCATGATTGTGTCTAAAGGGACTGTACTGTAATTTGAAAACTGAAAAGATCCTCTCTTTATGTCTTGGTTCAAATCTCTCCTAATCGTTATTAAATAAATTAATTTCTTTATTAACTATTTATTTTTTAGTTTCTTCATGAAGTATTTCTCGGAAATTGATATTTTGATGGTTGAAATGTGTTTAGAGAAAATTGTTTCCCTGTAATCTTTTTTTGTGTTCGATCCTTCGGAAAAATGCCAGAAATTAACTTTTTCTTAAATACATCTCATATCTTCGCAATCGAGAATCCCCATAAAAACTCTTAATTTTATTCCACAATAGAGTGAAAAGTGGAGTAAAACAGTTAAAGTGTTCAGAATCCAAAACAATTAAGTATGATTGCAACTTGATTAATTTGAGTTGGCAATTAAACGATTTTTTCTAGCTTTTAGCTCGAGTTTCACTTTAGGCTCACAGCTTTTCCATAATTTTTATTTTACAGCTTGAGGAATAGCTTGCGATTGATATTAATTTAATACATTTTCTTTGGAGTTCCACAAACTTCACAAACAAACACAAAGAAAATTAATTCAAGCACCAATAAAACTTAATTGCAAAATTGTGCAGAAAATTAAAAATAAATATTACAGTTGCCATATTTAGTGCACGAGAAGCCAAAAGGTGCAATTTCAGGCGCAAAGCTCTCCATTCTATGCAAATTATTAAGATATTAATTTACTTTTATGGTGTATAAATTATTGTAATTTTGTTCTGGATTTGTATCGCGATAAAATGTTTGTTTTGTAGGAAAATATTAACTATATATTAAACACTACAAATGTTAGTCAAAATTTCATTATTTTTGAGAATCAAAAAACGTATGTTTGGACAATCAGAAAAAATTAGTTTTTTTTATTAACCCAGATTCAAAATGTGCTGTTTATTGAAGCATATGCAGGTTCATAGTGTTCAATTTTAATTCAACCCGCATTTTCTAAACTCATTTTCTCACCATACTCAACAACCCAAAACTGAAAATCTATGCAAATTTGCATAAAACAACTTTCAACCTTGGGCAACTCAACCAGATAGCATAGAGTTTTGCTTGATTTATGGAAATTTGTTCGATACCTGCAATTTCATTGTCAGTCCGTAATTTATAGCATATCTCTTTTATTTCAAGCGTTTATGATGAAAATTTATATGGCGATTAAGACAACGAGCTCGCAACTCTGGAACAGTGGAACCGAACTATTGTTTTGCCTTATGAAAGAAACCGTTGGAGCAGGTTTCAGTTGATTAATCGGCTAATTGAGTCACTTGGAGCGTTGATTGATCGTTTTTGGACTCAGAGCAGGTTCTAGAGCGCCTTATCCAGATTTTTCAGCTATTTTCTCACTAACTGTCTATTTTCAATTTTGACATTTTTTAATATACTCGGCGACCAACCGGCTAGACTGGAAGCTCAACCAAAGTTAAAATATTCAAAATCTGGTCGAAATCAGAAGAATTGCATTTTGATTGCCTTTTAATGCAATTTCCATGACACAGTCGATGCTGCTGGGATAATTTTATGACTTTGTTGTTATTGTTTATTGGGCAATTTATGGAAAAATCGATTTGTTGAGGAAGATACGGAAATTCCGGAAAATGTGCAAAATGGCAGTATGCCAACCAAAAATAATGGCATTGGTAGTTGCCCATAAACTTCACAAAGTTCCGCTCTATTAAACTTGTGCAGGAGCTTTCATGGTTATGTAGCATTTTGCGTTTCTGTGATTTTTGTGTACAAAAAGATGATGTATCTTTTTTAGCTTGTTTCTTTGTTCACTTATTTAATTTATTTTATAGCAATTTTTCAAATTGGTAATAATAATTCAACTTTTCTACATTCAATAAATTCTTAACTTGGCACTACTTATAAAAAAATTACCTGAAATATCATGTAGCCCGAGTCATACATCCAAAAGTCCTCTGGCGAGTGGCCAGATTTGCTAAGCTGGATGGCAAGGCTGTGCTGCAGAATCAGCCGGCATCTCTGCGGTCCGCCTGGTGATTTGGTGCTCATTGTAATTTTGCCCGGCGTTATTGGGCTTTTAAATACTTGTGTGGAAAGTTGCTGGTAGAAGGTCTTGTCGAGGTTTACTGGAAAGTATCCAAGAAATATGCTTCACACATATTTTTTGATCTGGAAAAGAGAAATGGGAGATATTAAGGATTTTGACTTTTTGTTTTGTGATTTAGAATTTTTGGATTTTGTTTATATTAAAATGCTTTTATCCTTGGATATTTCTAGACAAAATTAGAAGTTACTTTTATTCCTGTATTACAGCAAAAACATCCGATTGTTATGAAATCCGAACATCAGTATCAATAAATCACCACTTCAAGCAACCACCAAAGAGCAAATGGCAAAAAATATATTTTTTATCTACTTCATCGCCATTTCAATACAAGAATCATAAATTCACAAATGATATTTGATTTACAATTATTAACAACAATTCACTAAATATTTGCTGAAGCTTATTGTATTTTTTCGAAAAAAAAGTGCCGTCAAAACGTCTTAGGTGCAAATTATGATCTCAAACAAAAACTTGACAATATTAATATTTGAAAATGGCAAAATACGACTTTCTTCATGCTATTTGATGAGGTTTAGCCAAAAAAGTTCGATTATACCTTTTTACATTTTCAATTTTGTAATGTCAAATATTTGCGCGCGTTTTTAAAATTTCAGTTAAGTCACTTTAAATGGCAAATATACTCTATGATTTCACAGTTTCACACATTTTCTGCTTGCGCAAAATACTTCAAGTCTATTATTTAGACGTGTACATTTATTGTCTCTATCGCAGATAATTTTCAGTTGAACGGAATTTATCTATTCAAAAATAATGGAAAGTCATTGAGCTCGCAGAAACTTCCAATTGAATGTCCAAGCCATCAAACTATGCATTAAATTAAAAGCCATTTATGTTGAAACAACAACTCACTTCTCGTGAATTTCTCGTTAATGTCATAAAATTAAATGAGTGAAATATAAATTAAATAATTCAAATGGACAGGCGGGTACTTGTTAAAACCCTTTCAATTTGATTGTTAATTTACAAGACAATGAGAATTATTAATTGTGTGCAAACGATCTGGCAATTTGCTTGAACGACTGTTTGTCCCTAATTTGTAAGAAAGTTTTCTACAGCTGAAAATATCCCAACTATTTTAATTTTATGAGAAATATTTTTTTGATGGTTACAAAAAAAAAGACAATTTTGAAATTGATAAATTACTATAAAAGAAACAAGTGATGGTAGTTTTGAACTCGTGCCTTCAGAAACATGGCTATTCCGTTTTACAGAAATTATATTCATCTGTTTGAATTAAATTAGACATTTTGTGTCTGATTTTAAATAAAATGTTTAAAAACTGAAGGAAAATCAGACAATGGTTACTTCATGTCCTGGAATAGTTCTATGAATTTTTGTTAAATCTTAACTTTTTGAGGATCCGATAAAGATTGACTTTTGTTAAAGTTCTTTTTATTGTTCAATTTAGGTGTCAAGATTAATCAGGTGTTAATTTTAAACGTAAAAATAATTTTACAAGGTGAACTGGTTTTTGATTGTTGGTTATTATCGATTGATTTGTAAGTTTTTGAGGTATCCGAAAGTATTGAAGGATTTATAGAATACAGAAAAGACAAAAAAACACAATCTTTAAAATTATAAAATATATGAATATGTCAAAGTATATGATTTTAAAAATAAAACAATTTTGTTAAGTTCACACTAAATTAAAAAAATAAAAAAATAAAAAAATGAGTTAACATCTTTCATCATTCTCGTACCAAAAGCTCAATTTTCCGAAAACAGAAGAAAATGTTTAGTTATTTGAGGTTTCAGAATTAACAAATTGCTAATTGAGTTTAGTAACTAACTCTACGATTTATCGCAGTTATGGAAGTTGACCTGAACACAATTGATACACCGTCCAGCCTTAAATATTTGGTAAAAAGTAAATGTTGCAAACCACAACCTCACTCATTGCAACCATTAATGCAAATTTAGTCTATTTAGTGTGTATTTAAATGCAAAACTTGAACTGAAACAAAACTAACAATTTTGCGGCAACAAACTGGAAACAAAGCTCGACCATGCAGCAAAGCTAGCTAAGTAATTAAAAAGCCGTAAAACCACAACTTATTTAACTTCAATGCTCTGCCATTAAACTTGCTCAAGAAATTAACAAATTAAGATTTTATGGCTCCAAATGACGCAACAACGGAACAGTTTTTAATCGATGGCAAACAATGAACTTCACTTTAGCGAGGTAAGAGCACTTTCTTGCTTGATACCCATGTGGTGCTCACTAATTCACAAATTAATAACTTAAAAAGTTTACAAGATTTGTACTTTTCTTGGTAACTGTAACTCGTGGTGCTTTTGATTGATGCAACAATGAGCGATGATGAATTTTTGAAGATTAAAAGTTAATCTTTCGGGTCTCTTGTGAAGCTCTTTTAAATTGACTTTCTTTTGAGGCGTCTACAACAATCGGTTTCAATAATCTTAAGCGTGAGTTCAATGAATTTTGGCTATTGATTTGACTGAACGAGCAAATATGGACGGTTTGTCTAATTTGATATCTTCCGTTTCCGAAGACAATTTATTAAATTTTGCCTTTATTTGTCCATGTTTTGTCAGTTTTGTCGGTTTTTCTAGTTTTGATTATTTTGGCAAGCAATTCCGTTTTTGGTGACAAATTGGTCATGAAGTCCATATAAATTAAGAAATCAATAAAACTGTGCCTAAATTATTAAATCAAACGAAATTACTGATATTAACCTCATTTCAGTCAATTTAGCCAAAATGAACCATAACTGATTTTATTGCTGTGAAAACTGATTCTGCAACCCACGTCCATTTTTTGCAAGATCAATATAATTCCAGATAAAAGTTAAAATCACACATTTCGAAATTTGTCTTGAAAGAATCTTAAATTTAATGCGGCCAACAATTTGCATTGAACATTAAAAATTATAGCATTTTACAGTAAATATTTTCTTCCACCTACACACAACAGAAAAATCAAACAGCTTGAAGCTTAGCTAAGAAAACGCATTAAAGTGATTTCAAACTACTCAACATTTCAAGCTAAAGCATTTTGTGTTTTGAATGTTTAACACCTTCCCGTTGCAGCTCTTAATCTTAACATTTTCAAAACTTTAAACTCAACAAAAATATGTTTTAACGATTCTTCTTCCTTTTGTTTGTTTCTCAGAGTTTAATGGACTCTAAATTGAACGATAATGGAAAGATATTTGTAAAACGATGTCTCGGCGCTTAAAAAATGTTTTGACAACTTGTTTCTAGTGGATTTCTGTAAATTGAATCTCGATTGGAATTTACAAAGTGATCTGTCACCAAAATCCATAAAGAAGATGTTGGAATTAGAGAAGAATTGAATTTTAAAAGCAAATAAATTTGGTCGATAAAACCTTAATGCATTTGAACTTAAAAATATCGTGTGGAGCCTACAAATTTTGGGCTCAAAAGATGCCAATGCGTGGGTGAATAAGTTTTATCTCTCTTATTTGTTTTGTTTTACAACTTACTTTACGTAGAAAGTTGAATCATTTGCGAGCATTTCTTAAGCATGATGGATTCAATCCAATTTAACACCCAAATCTCTGTAACACTCAGATGAGATTTTTTTTGTACTACATTTTGGATGTTTCTGATCTTTTTTGTCGGATTATTTACAATTAATAAAAAATATCATGAACAAACCCATTTATTTAGATTAAAAGCATAAACTATGAAATATTTATCAGTGAATCTCTAAAGTCTCAAAAGTCACATCAATTTTTAAGTGGCTGCTCATTCTAACGGCATTTAGCTAATGAGACGGTATGTTTGACTTCAAAAATGATCATAACACTTAAAACATTGCATATTATTCAACTCTTAAAAGACTCATCCACAAACATTCATGTCGTTCCAAAAGACAAAGCTTCTGTACAATTTTTTTAATTGTGCAAAAATAATAAAATGATGAAAAAGATATGCACTTTTTAAGTTTTTTTAAAAAGATAATTCTTCCTCATTACAGAATTAAAGAATTACTGAATTACAGCACAATTGTTGTGGAGCTTCATGAACCAAATCGCTAGTTTTATGATGTTTTACAGTTTGTCAGTTACGTAATTTCTAGCATGCTCTAGGCTGGCATCTTTGAGATGCATTTGGTGCCTTTTGCTGTTTTGATTCATTTTAATGAGAAATATGACGAGCAAATCATTTCTAGGAAATGATTTGTCATCATTTGTCTTATTTTGGTTATCCGGCACTTTATGCTCGAGTTATGCACTTTGTGTGGAAATTTTCTAAATTTTATGGATTGTTAATCACCAGAAAGTATACAAAAGTGGTTGAGTTTAGCAAAATAAAGATTTATGTACTGTGAACTGAATCTGATTTTATACGATTTTTATCGTATTGAGGGGGAGTTTTGGAGGGTTGAAGTATCCATTTATTGGTTTATGAATCATTCGACCGATGGAATTGTAACGAATTCATCAGCATTAGGGGATAAGTTTCTTAAATTTATTCTTATAGAAATTGTGAACGAATCGAAGTGTGTAAAGAGGGTGACTCAAAGAATAAACCAAAGTTCTCTGTGCTATGTTCAAAATTCTATACAATGATTAAATGAATTTCTTGAAGTAATTTACAACATATCTTAAAAAACAAAAAACTAAACAATATATTATAAACATGAAGAGTTTTGAAATTAGAATAAAATGTTTGGTTCCAGGCCAAAAACGGTATTTTCTTGAGAAAACCCAAAATCTCAAGAACTTACAATAAGAATAACCTAATTGAAATTTCTTAAGAAAAAATGAATTACATAATAATGTTTCAATGGAATGTCATTAAAACAAGATTAACCTTTTTAATTTCATGTTATTTAATTTCACTCATTTTTTAATGGAATAACTTTTTCTGCACTGCCAAAAATATCATTTGCATATTTTATACAGAGTTAATGTTTTTTCTATTTTTAGTTCTTCGCGGTTTTTTTTTCTAGGAAAAATTCAACACAATTCATTATTTTATTACAATTTCCGTCAATTACTGCCATTGTTAAACAATCAAATTTGTACAACATTTCTTCAGTCTCTCATAATTTATGGACAGTTTTATTGGATACCTTGCATTGTCTCACAGGCCATTTCTTCTGTTGCCTTCTAAGTCACTTGAATTTCTTTCAAATTCGCTGTCTTACAATCTCACAATTTTACAAAATATGTTCAATTGCAATTGTTTGTGGAATAATAATGAAATGTATTTTGCGGTTAAACAGATTTGATAATTTCAATAGTAATGCCATTAAAGCTCAATTAAAGAAAATATGGAAATAAATCAATTTTCGAAGAGAAAATGTGTCTCTTTCTTTGGATTTACAATGTATTGGAAATTTTGGTTTGGGATTATCTCTCTATTGATTTTCAAAATGCGGTATTTATGAAAAAACTTTGTTTAGTAACTTTGTTTAGCCTACCTAAGCTCATCATTTTTTTTAACTTCACTCCATCATTTGTCGTTGCTTCAAGTCTCGAGAAAATCTGAAGAAACCAGGCCAACGAACAACCAAATTTATTATTTATATAGTAAGTGCAATGCCATCTTTAGAGTGGATATAGTATAAATAATTTAAGCAAATTGAAATTTCACGTCAAATCGGATGTAAAAGCCTTTGATGAGCGTTTGAGTGCTAATTAACATATCGACTTAATTAGTTAAAAGCGCGAAAATGGAAACTACAAAGAGATCAATTAAGCGCCAAATCAAAGTCGCGTCGCTGAATTACAAATTGTTTAGGAATTGCATCATTTTTGATGTTTAATTCATCAAAGTTAGAGAATATAAACAAATTAGTTTGAGAACAATGAAATGATTGAACACAATTATTTGCTAGCAATAAAAGAATTCGCTGATTTTGCTGCGATATTCTTAAAAGCTAGATTTTCATATTTTTCGCATTAATTAGCATTCAAGTTGTTTTTCGACTGTTTTTTGAAGTTTTAAACAAAAGAAATTAAAGTTCTTGAACAGAATGTTAAAACTTTTAATTTGCAAATCCAAACAGAGAATTCCTTTGTTTCCGCTATTTTTAGAAATTCTTTTTGAGAAATGTTAACAACCGAAGTTGGAATCTTTTTGTGAGAGTTCGTGAATGAAATCACGTATGGAAAGTACTTAGGCATATATATAAAAAAATACTTAAAAGATTATGTTTAATTGGAAATACTTACATTTTCATAGTAAACTGATTTGTAATTCTCAAGTCTTTAATCTGAAAGAAAAGTTAAAAATTTGGATTAATAAAACAATTCAATACCTTATGTGAAATCAAGTGAATGACCTTGTAATTCCTCAATAATGATTTCTACAAAATAATTATCTTTTATTGCTATAGAATAAACGGTTAAAGCAGGTTAAACGTTTGGTTTGAGCTTCTTTAATCATACACTTAAAGAATAGCTCCGTTTCTTTGAATTTAGATAATTTGTTAACCAGTTGGAATTGATGAGTAAATCATACTAAATTAATTGAGTATTCTTCAGAACTCACATCTATCTTAATGAAATATTTTCAAATAAATATTCATTCAAATTTGTTTAATTGTAAAAAAGCTAAAACAAGTATAGAAGTATTATCTCATAACACCTTGAGAGTATTTTATAGTTGGTAAATATGTCTTAAACTCAATATATGTGCTTGTGAAAAATTACTTTACGTCAAAAATATTTAAGGAATAAAAATTCATTGAAGATCTTAAAAGCATTTATTAAATTAATTATTTAAAACTTACAATGGGCAATATTTAATTTATGCGGAAAACTTTTTATGATTTTCTGCATAAATTTTTTGCTGTTCTTGTATGCAGAAATGTAATGCAACTTTCAATTTCATGTTTTGGTCGTCAAGGCAGAATTCGAAACATGATAAATATTTTGACAAGCTATCGATCAATAATTTCATGTAAACATCGTTTATTTAATGAATTATTTTAATTGGAAATGCTGGAGAATGTATCATAAAATTTTACGGAAATTGTCAAACAGTCAATGGAAATATGTATGTTATTTATATAATTAAAAATATTTATCAGATATTCATGATTTGTTCAGTTTTTGATAAAGCTTTTCATTAACTGTCGATTCACTGAATTTTTTTAGTACCCATTTTATAATAAAAACGACTGGATTTTATTATCACAAATTTGCATGAATAATGTCCATGAAATATTTTCTAATCAACTGACCAGAAGCCGTGGGAGTAAATAGTGATTACCATGTTTCGGAGCTCAGCATAAAATTCGATGTGAAACTAAAATGATTCTTGAACTTCAAATTTACAATATTATGAGCCATTTCTTTCATTCAGCTTCTAGAAACATCTCGGAAGTCAAAACAGTTTTAAAATCATATATTATTTGAATGTTAAATCACATAATTGCGTGAATTTTTTTCTCAAGTGTCACGCATTTTGGAGACAACAAACTCGAGCAACTGTACAAATGGTGAAACAAATGAGCGTTCAAGATCATCGTCAGCTGAACAAATTGACGTCAGTCAAGGTGCTCTGCTCTTGCTGGATCAGTTTGCTTGTTCTTTTCTTCTTTACCGGTTTCTTTTCAGCAACTTCGTCAAGCCGTGTTTTATTTTTAAGATCATTTTTTATTGCAACAGTTTTTGTTGCTATTTGAGTTCAAAAATCTCATTAAATTAATTTCTGTGTAGCTTATTGCAGAAAAGAAGTTCTTGAACCAGTTTTTATTTCTTGTGCATGCAATTTTAGATAAACTTTGACTACGCACTTAAATAAATCTAAAGATAAATAAAGTTTATTGATTCAAGTCCTTACATAGTTATTCAAATTTTCATACACAATTAATTAAATTGCAAAATGAAGCAAAAAGTTTATAAAAAATCAGTGAAGCTTGCATTGGAAAAGATTGAATTACATATAGTTGATATCAACCAGAAATAATATTAATGAAATGATGAAATTAAATGCAAGATTATTTACTTGAAGCTCGTGCAGAGAATCAGATTTCTTCGGATTCGTTGCATCACAAATAAATGATCGGTGCAGATGAAAAGTCAGTAATTCTGCTCAATTAAGTCAATTAATTGATTAGAATGGGAAGTCGACCAGAATATAAGACTGCAAAAGTGTGGCACGTGATTGTTGATTGAGTTTCCTCTTAATGTCTGATTGTGGTTTTTATTAAAAAATTATGAACTTGACCTATTTATTGCCATTTGTCCTGATTTTCATCTTTGCTGCATAATCAATTATGCTACTGTATACAATTATCATACAAAGTAAATAAAAAAAGAAAACTGACTTGATGAACAAGTTTGGAAAATATGAATAATATTCAATTGTAAATACATGAAATGTATTTTAAAACAGAAGTTAAGATTTAAAATTTAAGATTTCTTTAATTCCCAGTTCCCACTGACTATTTAACAGCTTTAAATCAGTATCATTTACATTGTCAATCCCAAAGTGGTTTGAAAAGTATTCCAGCTTCTGAGAAATTTATTATTTATAACCTGATTGACAATTTCGTCTGTATAATCATATTCAAGAATATAAACTTAGCAACTTTACATAAATTTACGGTTTTCTTTATTTCTTGCTATTTTGTCAACCACACCATGTTTTTCTAATTTTTGAATTCTTTGAATACATTCGTGCGGAAAAATTATTAATTTGGTTTCTTAATTGATCATTTTTCTAATCTCTTCTTTAAATTCACCGAAAAAAATCGGAAAAGCTTGGGGCTTTAGCAGGCACTTCAACAAAATCATAACTTAGGTCCATTAGAATTTGTTTTGAGCGATAAAACTCTAGGAAATTCGAAAATATGTAACCCAAATTTAAATATCCGATCACAGCGCCGCGCGGGAATAATGTGCAACATTTCTGATAATTGTGTTGAATTGAAGCGCTCTGACTGACAATCAGGTTTTATCACTACTGGATCACAATCTTTAGCATCAACTACAGCCTAACTACATATTTTTATGATCTTTGCCTTAATGAATCAAATGTTATTGCTAAAAAGTACAAAATATCAAAACTTTTGTATGACAGGTACTCGAAGGACCAGCCCGATCGTAAAAACCAACCTTTCCGCTCTGCGTATGATCAAAAAAACCTTATTCTGAAAATTTGAGCTAAATCGGAATTACACAGTTGCCTGGAGCGAACACACAAATTTGACATTTTGTACTTTTTGAAGCTTGACCACTTGGTCATGGTTGAATATTTTCGGAAAATTTTTTGGAATTGATTGTCTTAAAACAAATACAATGTTTTTGCATTAACAGATGTTCTAAAAGTTTCTCGGTTCATCAATAAATTTTGTATGAAAAACTGATCATTTGTACTAGAGCTACTAGATGGCGCTGATGAAACACAACAAAAAAAAAGTGCATAGTTAAAAGATATTTTAACTCTCAAGGCCGAAGTTTCATCAAGATCGGTCAAGTGGTTTGGGCCCTGGAAGGTGGAATCGACAGAATACGGCGAATTTTACCGAGTCGGACACTTTTTGAATTTTTTTCAAAAATCATTTTTTTTTAGATTTTTGAGTCAAAACCAATTTTTAGTCATTTTAAGCGAATTTCCAGAGTTTTTTTTTTTTTTTTTTTTTTTGATGAATCCAGGACTTCAACAACTTTTTTTGTTGAAGTAAAAAGTATTCTGTTTGCCAATGATCACTAGTCTTTCAAAATGATTCTTTTCTTAATTTGAAAAACCAGTTCGAAATCATAAACTTTTATTATTCCTTTCAAGATTCAAAGAATTTTAATGCGAAATAATAATTCTTATACAATATGCAAAAAACCATAAAACTGATTCAGCTCTGTTTTTTTTACAAAACGATTGAAGAAAGCTGAGAAACAATTTTTTGATCTTTTACTAAAAATTTACTTCTGCGACATTTAAAGAAATTTTTGTAAAAGCTTTAATCACGGAATTTTTGCCTGAAATTCATCTTTTAATGTTTTCCAATTTTCTCGTATTTTTCTTGAACTTTTGCTTGGAATGGTTTGAATTGAATCTTTGTGACATGAATTATTGCTGAATTCTCAGATAAACTAATGTTATATTCAACTGTATGCTTGAATGGGATTTTTCAATTCTCAGGAAACTTCAAATTTCATAAGATGTGCCAATTCACTGCGTTAATTTAATTAAAAGCATATGATGTGGCAATTGTCACCTTTAATTGAAATTGTGAATTTGTTGAGTTGGTTGAATATTTTATTTCTTTATCAAAAGATTCAATGTCATTCCAGTTTCTGTGATCTTTTTTGTTTGTTTTAATGTTTGACGACAAAGTCTTCATGCATTAATGCGACATTAATGTGAATTAAATGTGAAGGTTGCTGTAGAAGTTGAATCTAGAGTCAAAAACTTTATAAGATCTTTTGAAATGTTGGTAATCAGTATTGGTTGGAGTTTCCACTTTGATCTAAATTTTTTGTTGCTGAAATTTTAGTCTTAGGGCACTTGAAATATTGTTACAATAGGAACAATTATTGTACAACTGAATTACATGCCCATTCAATAATATTTGGGAATCTCAAAAATTGTTTTTTTGTTATTAACATGTTAATTTTTCTTGTATTTTAACAATAAAATCCAACAACACAAACAAAAAACATTTCAAATCAGACGGTTTTCACTTTTCCAACAACAAAAAGAAAATACTCAACAAAACAACTTTTAATTACACTTTTCATTAACCAATCACCATATATTCCATCTATAGTCTCTAAAAGGCGCGATCTGGCGACCTTTCGGCTGCTTCTAATGTGATTTATCTCTAAATTGCACAAACGAACAACACAATGGCATCCCAAGCAGTTCAAAACATCAAGCAGCTCAAGCATTATACAGTTTACATTGATTGCCACCAGCACAAGCACATAAGTCGAACAATATCCAACAGTATCCAATTAAAATGAGTGATCAGTGAATTAGATTTCCAAAGATCCTAATTGGGTCAGACGCCTGTAGCTGGTTTTTATTTTTACAAGCACTTAAAAGACAAATTCTTGAAACTGTTTTTTTTTTGGTTTGATTGAGTGTGCTATCTGAAATACCTAGCATTTTGGAATTTTATGGACACAATGAGTTTTTTCTACTAATAGAGCAAAAACTCAAGCATCACGTGAAAGAGCAAGGTCAATTGTATTGTTTCTGGCTAGTTTGGTTTTGGTCTATTTATGCAATAAGTGTTTAATTAATCAATGGCGAATATTTCTGGTCGTGCTGGAATTTTGGGGACGAATTTGGTTGTTTATACAAAATTATGTCATTTTTATATACATTTCCATAGAAATGAGAGGTTGCATCATTGTGGATCGTGTGTTGATGACATATTCGCATTTTATGTCTTTTCTGTGTAATTTTTGTGTTATATCATCGTTGAATTTTTGATGGTCAAAGTCCTCATATGACACTGTCAATAATTAATTCAGCGATAATAAATGAAAACCGTTGAACTTGAAATGTTTTAGAAACGGTGGTTTATTGATAAAACCACCATCAAATTTGCTTAAATATTTTTAAGTGAGCCTAAGTATGAATTGAATTTACATAAATCCATTGGAAATTTGATAGTCACTTGGCAGGTGAATCGTTTTAGCATTAATAAAGAAACAATAAAAATCCATAAAAAACTGTTTACTAAAATTTTTTCTCATGAGTAAAAAAGCTCATTAATTATATTGAATGTTTTAATTATATATTAAGCTGTTTCAGCATTAAATGCATCTTTGCCATTTAAATTGCTCTGAAATCAAAAAAACTTAATAATAAATTGTTTTCAGTCTTTCAGTTTTTCCAGCAACATTTAAAAACTGCCTAAAGGTCATTGTAATTTCCATGTATAATTTTCTAACTCCCATTAATTTCAATCTCAAATCCATTCTTTCAAGAAAATTAAATCTTGATTCAACAATGAAAACAAATTTACTTTCAAAGAGCTTACAGAGCTTATTGGTTTATTCAAATGCTTTTGCTTTAGTTTATTCAAAAAACCAACGTAATTCTTAATTTTCTTAAGAAAATTCGAATCGGGTTGGATTTACTTCGAGTTACTTTGAAATTACTTGGATGTTACTTGGATATTTACTTAAAAACGCATATTTGAACAATAAAAGCAAATAGCCTTAGTAAATATCACAACCTATGAGGTTGCTTGAAAATCGCGACTTATCTAGACAAACGAAAATCTAAATAAATTATGGAAATGTTGAAAGTGTCTTCGGTGAGACATTAATGATGATTTATTATTCCTTCAGACTCTTAAGAATTTCTCTTAGAAGAGATTTGACTTTCGTTGAGTCACCAGATTTTTATTTGCAGTTTTTCACAAAATCTTTTTTTTTGTAAAACTAATGAGAAAACCCCTAATAAATCATAAAAACTGGTTTTCACCAAATTCTCAACAAAATGCACAATTTCTTTTAAAATTTCCTCAAAAAATTGAAAAATCTTTAAAATTTTATCTTTTTCGTCTAAAAATTTCTTATCTTCTTCTTTCGCTTTGAGGAAAAAATGTAAAACTTCTTTTATTCACCTGGTTCCACTGTTTTCCAACATTTAAAAACAAAACGAGCGAGAAACCACACAGATCTTAACTGATGTCTTAACGACTCTGGGAGCCTGAAAACCGAATATCTGTAACACACTTACCTATTTAAACGACGTTTTTATCTGCGACTTGAGCATGGAATAATTGACGATGACAAGACAAACAACAAAGCGAAAAAAAACCTTTTTTTTCTTTTTGTTCTTTGGTTCTGTTTGCGATTTTTCTTGGCCGATTGTTGATTAGGAAATCAAAGATTGAACACACACCACTTTTTTATGGAAATATATTTTTCTTTCTTGAGCTGTCAAAAGAAGAGTTTTCCTTTCTTTTGTTGCCTTGCTACTCAGCAATTAAGCATTTTTGCTTCACTTGATCTTCTTCTTCAAGATTCCAACATATATTCCACTTTTCAGTTACATTTAATTTTTTCAACCTTCCGAAACGAAAAATTCACTGCAAAAACGAGAAAAACATATTTAATTTTTAATTTGAGACAAGATTCCACTTTAATAATAATTTTCCATTTTGTGAAAAATTTTGCGAACTTTCATTGCAATTTTGCAATTTATTTTTTTTTTTTCGCTTTTAATTTCCATTTCAAATTAATTCATTTTTTGCACCAAACACTTTTCACTTTGAATAAACAATTTTTCATTCAAAACATATTTTTTTTTTCTTTAAATACTCGGCGAAAATGAGCGTAAAACAAATTAAAAAGTAAAAGTTCATCATTTGGAAATTGCTAAACTTGGAAAAACTTCTTTTAATTTCTCAACAACTTTTGCATGATGACTTCTTTCACTTTTAATGTTCTAAATATTTTGCCGGATCACAGAGTTCTTATACAAATTAATCCTTTCAGCTTCATTGACTTTATTTTTACCTAAAAAACTCAACCAAACAAAAAAACTTGTTAAGCCTCGCTCAACAAAAAATGTCCACGACTAACTCGACCGAACAATGAAACGCGAATAAATAAAACATTCACGAATCTTGCAAGATATGCTGAAGAAAACTCTTTGAGCTGACTGGAAAGCATGGGGAGAGTTGAAAAACGTTAAAAACATTGGAAAATATTGAGAAACATTTAAAATTGCATTAAAAGAGAGTGAGAGAATTTGATTGCGCCAAAACAAGCAACATAATGTTTTAACGATGTTAAATGCAATTTTTAAGCTTCGTAGATGCATTTTTGAATGAATCTCAGTAAATAATATTTATCTGGGTGTTTTGCAGAGTTTTGAGTGTTTTGTTGTTTTAAATAATTCTTATGGATGTTTTTACTGATAGTTTGAAGGCTTGAAGCACATTTTGTGCTCCGCAATATATATTTTGAAATTTCATTTGATATGACTTTATTTATTTTATTTTTTTTAAAATAAAAAATTAAACAAAAACAAAAACCAAAAAACCTTTCAGTATAAAAATTGTAAATTAATTTTAGTCAACGTACGTTTTCAAGTGTAAAGCAATAAATATAATGCATGTTTATCCCAAAAAAGAACACCACGCTGACCATAAAAACAAATCTAGTTTATTTACGTTTAACTGATTTGTAACGTTAGAATCAATTTGCATAAGAATTTGAGCATGGCCTCATCAGAAACATTTAGAAACTGCTTGTTCGACGAAATCTGAAAAATACACAATATCACCAAAAAATAGAAGCACATCCATAAAATTGATATTTGCGTGGCGAAAAGAATTTAGAATGTGAGAATGTGGCCTTAAACTTTTATTAATTTGAGTTTATGTGAGTTATATGACTTTATCTAGATAATTAGTTCTGCAAGTTTATAGCAGATTGTATGTCAAATTATTGGGGTATCAGACTACCAGATCAATGGCGGAATAAAATTTCCATACTCGTTAGTTTTCAATGCCACGAATTTTATGGTAACATTTTATGCTCAATAAAAGTTTTTCAATATTGCACTATGAACGACAAACTTACAGATTGCAGGTTCCCACACATTTGGCAAAGCAAAAGTATTTGAATTATTTTAAAGCTCAATAAAAATAATATATTTTAATGGGAAATGCCACATCACTGTGCCAGAAATGTGATCGGAAAGTACTTAAAACTTTAAAACAATTTATAATTTAGTTCTCGATTTAATTTTAAAAGTCATTAAAACTACTTGAGAACGTGCAAAAAATATTTTTAAACTTTAAAAGTTATTTTTGATTTTTTATAGCCAAAATATGATAACAAACTATGAATCATTGAGTCAGTTTAACTGAATGAAAATATCAACTTTGCGAGATTTAAAGAAATTTGCATGTTTTGCGTGTTGTGATTTTTACTTCTCCGTAAAACGGACTATTGATAGGATCGGTGATTTGGTGTATTACCTGGTATTACTGTAAACGATCGATCTGACTTCCCATAATACCGATTCAAGATATTTAATGCCAACCGACTTGATATCTATGCAGCTGATATTTTTGGGTGATGGTGTCGACTCCACTGCTAGGTCATCAAAACCTCTTAAGTGACGCAAGTCGGGTTTTCATACAAAAAAAATCATTAATACAAAATACATTAGATGGACCCGCCAAAATCCCCCCTAAAAAAATGGTTGCTTCCTCTTCTTTAAACTTAAAATCTCATTTTAAGAAAAGTGGTGAGCCCCCCTCATTTTTGCTCCATTCCTCATCCTAAAACAAAATTATGCCACAAGAAACAAAAGACACTCTTCTCTAGCTAATTTAATACCTTTTAAATTTCCGAAATGTAAATATTACGAGTTTTTGAACAAATGACGTTTGAGCATCTGATAAAATCTTTTTGGAGTATTTATGACTTTGAGCATTAAAGATAATCATTAAATCATTTCCTTGTTGCTTCGTGTCAATCAAAAATTACTGCAAAGGTCAATTTTTAATAATTATGACAGATCAATTAATTTAAACGGCTTTCAAGGAAATAAGGAAGAAATTTGTATACATTTTTAGTTGACCCGATTTTGAGCTTGTTCCATAAACGTAATAAAATATTATTAGACCGCAGACTTTATATTTAATCACTCAAAACTGAATAAATCATCCACCTCTAGCTACGATTTCAACTTCTTTCATCTATCGGCTATTAACAATCAACACACTTAATTATTTAATTACAGCTTGTGGCCACAGTTTTACAAGATAATGACATGCAAAATAATGCATCGAATTGATAATACTTGTTATTTATTGCATTCACTTTGACCGGTACTGTAAACTAAGCATAATATTTAGCCGATAGTATTATAGTGTAGACTCTGAAATTATAACAAATTGTTTTTGCATAGATTATAATTAAAAGTTTAAGTTTGTGATGTATTGAGGTTGTTAGAAATTGTTGGCAATGTATAAAAACAGATTTAATCTGCTCAAGTTTAAAGCAGTGACAATTTTATGTGTCACTTTTTGCAGCGTCTGCTTGCTTTGTGCAGTTTTTATGCAAAATTTAATTCATCCGCAATATAATTTATTGAATGTCTAGTGAGAAAATGATGGTTAACCATAGAGAATCAAATTATGTCGTCTGTTAAACTACGTGCTTGTATGCAAAACTTGTATTTAGCTGTTAAAAACCAGATCCATAACAAATCGGTTCATCACATGCACGAAACGCTGCAAATAATCCACTTATCTGTTAGTAAAACTTTAACTTCTTACAACTCGCCACTTCTAATTTAATTACGGGTGTAAACAAAAACTAGCTAAACGCGTAGTGACCTTGATACATCACATATTCACTTACTCGGTCATTTAGACTTTAGTGTCAACTTCAAATGAACAAAAACCTCACTTTGAGTTCAGGGTACTTTGAAAAAACCTTCCATAAACGATGCTTAAAATGCGTCTAAGTAAAGCAAGAATCACACAAAATGAGCAAACTTGATCACGTACTGCTTATGCGTACATTAAAGGTTTAATTTAATTAATTTCCGTGAACATTTCGCTTTAGTTTTACCAGTTTTACTTTTCTTACATTTCATACTTTGTGTTGCGTGTCTATGGGAAATTTGCGAAATGTTTACAACTTAAAATATTGCCAATTAGATTTTATGTTGATGAAAACTGAAGTGGATAGTTTTAATCGAGTTTAATTATTATGTGATATCAAAATTGTAATAAAATCAATTACACAATAATAATAATTAACCAACTTAATTCATAGCGATATGACGGAAACGATTGAATTTATTCGAAACATAAAAATTGAAATCAGGTCAAGTTCACAGATATATCTGCGCTTTTATGCTTACATGTTGTATCATTCAATAAAATTGTGATGATGATTATGCAAAAATTATCAACGATACATTTGTATGCAAAAGGAAACCTACTAGTAAATTAATAGCTAGTTAGTAGTAAACTTACAATGTGTGACCGAATTTATGCTATGCTTGAACTTGTGCCAAGTTCTGACTGAAATAAAAACATCTACTATTCCATAAAATTAGCACACACCCTTCAGAAGCATATTAAGAATCACTTCATGATTCTTTAAATTCTTTTAATTTTTGCATCACTTCACTGTCATCGTTGATTGCTTTTGTAAATTAATCTGAGCAGCACAATCTTGTCAAGCAAATTTATACATGAATGGTTTCTTAAAGAGCACAAGTGTGGTGTCCATAATACTGGGCGGAGCATTGTAGAATTTTGACTCGGGGCCACTCTTATCAATTTGACCCACTTATAACCCATTCGACCCTTAAGGTCCCGACTTCCAACCCAACCCCTGGACCGTTGCATCATCATTCCAAAAATTCCGCCCAGCTTTAAGAAATTTTGGGGGGAAATTTTTTATCCCTCAATAGTTTTTCTATCATAATTATCCAAAATGCATCCTGACTTACGACCCATTTATGACCCATGATTATTTTCCGGAAAATTTTACGGAAAATGTGTTTAAAATGGAAAATTCCAAAAATAATATATTTCAATAATATATTTTTAATATATTTTTTTATTTGACTGAATTTTTAATATATACGGTTGGTATAATGCTTATTTGACTATATTGAAGCATTCTGTGTTTTTTGATTTGATGGATGATACAATTTTTAAGTTTAAAATTTTTTTTTTTATTTTGTAAAATAGTTGGTGAAAACCATTTTTTAAATATTTTTACCAATAAATTTGTATAAATTCTTGATTGGCTGTAAAGTTTAATTTCAGTCCCGTTTATAACCAATGTGAAGTTTCTCAATGTAAACTTGAAAAAATGATTTTCACCAACTATTATGCAAATTAAAAAAGAAATTTTAAACTTAAAAATTGAATCATCCATCAAATCAAAAAACACAGAATGCTTCAATATAGTCAAATAAGCACTATACCAACCGTATATAAGAAAAATTCAGTCAAATAAAAAAACATATTAAAAATATATTATTGAAATATATTATTTTTGGAATTTTCCATTTTAAACACATTTTTCATAAAATTTTCCGGAAAATAATCATGGGTCATAAATGGGTCGTAAGTCAGGATGCATTTTTGATAATTATGATAGAAAAACTATTGAGGGATAAAAAATTTCCCCCCAAAATTTCTTAAAGCTGGGCGGAATTTTTGGAATGATGATGCAACGGTCCAGGGGTTGGGTTGGAAGCAGCGGCGGCTCGTGACGTATCGCCAGGGTGTGCAACCCCTTTCCTGAGCTCATTAAGTGAAATTTTTTAAATTTTATTTGAAATATCAAAATCCCTCAATTTAATCTATTTTATTGCATTTAAACATTTTCTAAATTGTTTATTCTAAAATTCGACTTTTTCATACATTTTTGAAAATTGCACACCCTGGCCATACGATTACAACAACACCACGAGCCGCTAGTGGTTGGAAGTCGGGACCTTAAGGGTCGAATGGGTTATAAGTGGGTCAAATTGATAAGAGTGGCCCCGAGTCAAAATTCTACAATGCTCCGCCCAGTATTATGGACACCAAGTGTGAAGTGGCTGACACAATTTTAAATTGCTTCAGAATGAAAGACTTGATGGTTTCATTAAAAATTATAGCAGAACTAAATTGTAAGTCAATTGATTATAATAAGACTAGTAGCATAAATCCCCTCAAAAATGAGGGGTAGATGATACACTTGAGAATAGAAACATAATATTGAAACATAATATAGATAGCAGAAATCATTCAAAATTCTAGCAATTTTTTCATATGACTCAGACGCGTGACTAAAAATTCGTGAATTCCTTCAGATATTGTGTAAAAAATATGGATAAACATTGTTGAGCAAAAAAAATCAAAATATTCCAATTAATGAACAAATTTTACACAGGGAACATGAAAAATTCACGATTTTGCGTGGTTTCTGGATGTGTGAGGATCAGCTGTGCATGGTAAAAATCCCACACTCAGCTCAAAAGTTGTGTCTTGTACTGTTATATATGTTCCAAGGAAAAAAATTTCAATTTTTAGAGCCATAAAAAGTTTCATCACATGGTGAACGTTTTTTTTATGTTTTTGAAAAAATGGAAGTTCGTGAAAAAAATTCCTGGACACCAGCTGGTCAATATACCAACCTGAAAACCAAAAAAATGGGTACGGAGTAAGATTATAAGTATCATGTAAAAAAATCAAGATCCTAGCTCTAATAGTAAAAAAGTTATTAAACTTCTAAAGCGTTAGTTTCACCCTTTTCATACAAAAAGTCCGTATTAACACCAAACATATATATAAAAACACATCTTTATTCAAGTTGATGAACTATGATCTCACTATGATGTAATTTTCCTAAAAGAAATTCATCTTTTACCTTGTAAGAGGCAAATCACCATAAATACTTTTATTAATTCGCTAAAACGTTTAAAATCCAAAACATTTTGATTTGAAATTTTCGTAATTGTTGAATAATTGTAATTGCTCTCCAAACCAATTAGTAACAGTTAATTATGTCAACGATCCAGCTGTCATTTTTAAACAAAGCATTTTTATAATGTTTATTTACTTTAATGGCTAAATAGTTACGCTATTAATACAAACGATCAAGATTTAAGATTTTATACTATCCCCGGTCACCAGCAGCACTTAAAAGCACTCAGAGATGCTAAAAGCACTTATAATGCTTGTAATGAGATATGCTTGTAAAACTAGTGAGGTTTGCAATTTCTGTTTTGCTTTTGAAGCTTCTGGGTAACAATTTAAGTTCAAATTAAGCAAAATGCTAAATTAATTGGTCTTTTGTTTTGCGGTTATCGTGAGTTACTTATTTTCCTAATGAAAACCAAAAAGGTAGGAAAAGTTCGGAAACTATTGTTTTATAATAAAGAGAGATGATTTTCCATAATAAAATAGGGATGCACTGTTGTAAAATTTATTTATTTCATATTTTTTGTTATTATTTGTGAGCGTTACTTGATCAAAAAGGTCTAGGTGTAAAGTAGAATTTGTTGATTTTTAAAAAAGTTCTGTAAAATTTTTTTTAATGCAAAAATTCTTAAAGTCTTAACAATATTTTAACAGTGTAACCACTTGAGTAAATCAGTTACTTTTTTAATTGAAAATAAATTGAAAACTACGGGATGCCTTTTGAAAATCATTTTAATGAAAAATGCTTGCAAATTGGTTAGCAAGTGAACAAGTGAAATCACATCAGAGAAGTGTTATTTTAATAAATTTTTATCGTCCTACAGGAGTTTTAAATATTTTTGAGGCAAATATAATTCTAAAAAAATTTCAAAAACTTACAAACTTTCCTGTTTACAATGTCTCAAGATGTATTTTAACTCGAAGATATTTGCATAAGAATTCAAAACATTTCCATTATGGTGTTTGCTATTTTTTAGAAACAGTAAAATTTTCCTTTATATTAGCATAAAATAAATCCGCAGTGCCATGAACTGTGATACTCCTTTACTTGAATTCAAAGCAGTTGAAAGTAAAAGTGGAAATGTAGGATATTTTGCGAGTTTGCGAGTTTATTGTCGTTCTATGGAATTTAATTGCATATTTTCTTATTTTAGCATGTTTTGCTATTTCTTTACACCACATTCGAGTGTGTTCAAGTTGCAGTGTTTTGTTTTTGGACCGCAGCTCATAGGTTTTGCTTTGATGCAGTTGAATTGTCTAATATGGTAATAGAGTTGATTATATCTGTTATAATTTTGTTTAAATGTTCCATACTATTTTGCTGCAAAGACCACACAATAAATCATTAGAAATGTATGAAATCTCATTAAATTATTCAAAATTGTAAAAGAGTTGCATTCACCTGTCTTGTCTAAATTTTACATTATATGTTGGAATCAAAAATTATTTTAAAAAATAACAAGCTATCAAAATGTGACGTCAGGTAATTTGCATACAATTTATGAGAAAATTAATTTTCAAAAGTATGAGGAACACATGTCTTATTAAAAATGTTATCCATTTGAAATTTAATTAAGCTGCGATTATGCTATTTATGGAGCATTTAAATATTTTTATTCGCTCGTTACTTAACCTATAAAAGTCAATAAAATTGTAACAAAATATTGAAATAACTGGTGAGCATGTTCAAAACTAAAACATAATAATTTAGTAAAATTTACTTACGCATTCATTATACTTGAATTAATTAAAAATATTATTGTTGGGTTTTCCGGTGGAAAATTAAGCGTAAAAATCCATTAAATGTAATCACCTGCAATAACGGTTTGGTGGACTCTAGAAACATAATTGCAATACAGACTATAGTTAATTGCACTGCAATATTATGCCATTAATGCTGCAAAATGCAATAAACCTATAAAACAGTTCCATTTTGCATTTTCATCAAATTTGCATACAACAAGGTCGAACATTTACGTAATTCCACCTTTAATAAACGTTTTGAGCAAGTTGTAAAAGGTAAACGGATAAATCAGTTTTTTGGCTCGATGCAAAATATTGCGGCTGATTTAAATAACTTTAGTCTTTATGACTACATTATAAAAATTGAAATGAAACTCAATTTAACTCAAATTTAAAAAAAATGGTTGTGCTCTCAGACTTCCAAACGATATTTTCATGTAAATATTAACAAAAGCATTATCAGAATGATCAAGAGATCTTCAAAATGCAATTTCCTGAAAAATTGAACAATCTCATTTCAATCACATTTCTGATGTAAAAATTGAATAACACAACAGTTATGCAAGCACTACATGCATTTTTCACATGAAGCACTTAAATCAGTTTGCCTGTCAGGTACACGAAAAAACTTATGACTAAAAACATCATCCAAAAGTAACAATAAAGAATTAATTGAATCATGCTCCAATTTTATGACTCAATTTTGTGTAGAGATTGAATATTCGAGTTTTACTTAAAAGTCTGGACTCCAGGTCGCCCGCGCTTTCAATTTTCCTTTATCCAGTTATCCAATGTTCCTCTGTGTCTGGTAGTTTGGAATCTTCTTTGTATTTCTTATTGTATTTTGGGATTGCGATACAGCGAGGCGATGTTTACATGGTAAGATTACCTTCTTCAGAATCCGTCTGGTGAAACTATCGCGTGACCATAAAAACTAACAACCAACAATAATAAACACATATTCGTGTTTATAACTTAATGCAGTTGGTGTCTGTAGTTTGTGGTCACAACCCAATCTGTGTTACTCAAACAAAAAACTAATCGCAAACAGTTTTAAGCAGCAGGAAAATGCATAAAAATCTTAATCAGTTTTTATGTCAACCATTATATTCATATATATAAATATTACAAAATAAAACGTACTTGAATAGTCGCCTAAGTTTATTTTCGTTGAGCAACAGTCGGAAGACGATATTTTTGTATCAGAAACAACATAATATCTAATAAAAATTAAAGAAAAAATGAAAAAAAAAACTGTTAAAACATATAACTCGAAAATAACAGAAATCGAAAATCAAATATATTAAAATTCGTTATTTTCTAGGTTGACTACAAGCCGTGCAACTAAAATATGTAGGTGATTCGGCTTTTGTTACTTTTTATTGTAAAAACTATAATGTTTAATAATAATAAATTATTAAATGAAATATCGCGAGTCTTCGAAACATAATTTAATCTTTAACGATAAATGCAAACAATAAAAAAAAAAAGATGATATCATACCCAAATTCATAAATCATCGGACCAAATGAGCCGAATCGTGATTTAACATCAAAAAAGTTATCCAATTACATTTTCATTTTTTGTAATTATTGTTTTCATATCTCACACATTACCAAAAAAAATTAAACCAAATTTTTTTCAAGTTATCTACTTTAGTAAAAACGGACTAAAAAACAATATATTGTCAAGTAAATTTTTCTAGAATTTGCAAAAAGACTTACAACATTTTCACTGCAAATCTGTAAATCTCGCTTTTCATTTCTCTCTTTGTTAATAGTTCTGCTTATAATTTCATCTCGATATGCTGTCGAAACTCGATCAAATTCATTTTGTTATATTTGTAGAGAAGACTTAAAACAGAAACCTCTAAGAGAAAATGTTTTCAAACTGTGAATACAAATTACTGATGTCAATCTTAATGATCTTGATGAAGTACTGGAACAATTACTGAAAGTTATTATAGAAATCTTCTCCATCATTTTCAGTTTATGTGATTTTAAATATGATGGAGAATTTATACAAGTTTAGAACGCCCAACATATAATTGAATATTCATTAACCATCTGGCCAACTAGTAATGACTACAAATTATATTCGGCAACAAATCTACAAAGAAACGGATTAAGTTCCGAATATGCCTTTAAAGTATTATGTAAGACAAGTTAAGGCCTCACTACGCTCCACGCACTTACAATTTGTAACAGTTTGCGATAATAATACAAAAAGGTAATCAAAAATAATCTGAAAATTTTTAACTTTAAACATTAAACGTAGCACAAAATTTGCCAGCAAATTAAAAAGTAATTTTTCCCGAAAAACTGAAAAAGCAATTTGCGAAAATCTCAAGACTTTCGTTTTTATGCTGCGCGAGTAATTATGCTGTTATGTTTGCAAATGTGTGTAATTTATTCAAGTACATATTAATACACTGAAAAATTTGTATATTTATCTATTTTTTGGTATTTTATTTTTGATTCGCGAATGAAATGGAATTTCCTTTTCATCTATTTTCTGATGTTTTTCTAGACAATTTTGAGAAATGTTATGAATGAAAAATGTGAATGAAATTTAAAATTTTTATTTTTCTTTATATTCAAAAAAATTAGAATACTCTTGCTATTTGAATATTAAAATTAATCTAATGTGTTTGATAATTTTCTTTGAAATAGTTCCTCATTCTAAAACATAATGTGTTATTGTTATATCACAAATTTATTCCACGATCCCAAAAGCAATACTATGGAAGAATGTTTGACCAAACACCTCCAGAAGAAAAATTAATGAACAATTTACTCAAAAATCTCAGAAGAAAGTGATCAAAAAAGATTTGCGATGACATTTTCTCACTTCTGTTTAAAACAGCTCAGCTGATCTTTTCCATTTCATTCGAAATGCATTAAAATTAATACTTTAAAAATGCATAAAAGAGAATTCTCAAGTAAAACATTTACTGAAGACGTGAACATCAATTTTCATCTTCACTTTGTGGAATTCATTTCTTTTATAGCATTTTATGGCATTTTTGGAATAAAAAATCGTGATACTTGAATTGCTTGAACTTTAAAATAATTTGCATCGAGTTTTGGAAGTTTTGAATCTTTAATTAATTTGTTAGAATTCCAAATGTTCGAACAGGATTTTTTTAGATGATCCCGATATGATCTCTTATCTGGTAGAATTAAATCTTCACAAGAAAAAACAATGTGGAGTTGAGGTTCCAGAGATGGCAATTGAAATGGAAATGGAGTACAATATTTGTTAATTTTATGATTAAAGTAAAAATTAGGTACACTTTAAATTCTAAGAGGTGAAAAATCTTGAAGCTGTTTCTCTAGAATGAAGTGCGTCACAAATTTCAATTGAACAAGAATTCCAAATTTGATAGATATTAACATAAAAAGAAACAATAAGTAAAGTCAAAAACTGTTTCTTACTTAGATGCATTTTTAATTTTTAGTAATATAAACATACTTCATCAGTTTGTGGTCAGGTTTCAGATTCTTAAGTTCTTCGATATGTTTAGCAATCAATGTTTTGTCAAATTTTGTGTGATTTTTCTTCAAATGATTCCTGTAGATTACTTTTGAACTAAAACTCTTGGAACATCCAGAAATTTCACATTGCATCTTTGAGAAATGTTGATACACGATATGATTACTAAGCAAACTTTTATTAGTGTATCCTTTGTTGCAATGTTTACAAATTTCATTGAGAATTCCTCCGTGAATCTTTAGATGTTTATTTAAGTTACCAAGTCGTTTAAACTTTTTGTCACATTTGATACAAGCAAATATTGCCGGTAAATGAGATGACATGTGTTGGTTAAGCGCACCTCTGAATCCATATTGAGAACCACAATAATCACAAATCCAATCTTTCTTTGTGTTATGAATTTGCTTTTGGTGATTTGATAGAAAACTTTTGGTTCTAAAACCTTAAAATGAATAATAATTAATTATTAATTACTAATTAAATGTTTTAAAACAATGTTAATTTTTTTTAAACTTACTTTTATCACAATCTTTACATTTCCATGGTCTAAGCCTTAAATGAGTCAGATTTATGTGTTTTTTAACGCAACCTTTCCACATTGACTTGTAAGGACATTCATAACAATTAAAAAACCCATCCTTCTTGATGATTGCTTTCTCGTGGTTAGAATTCAACAAAATTTTAATATCTTTATCTATATTAAAACGTCGAGGCTTCTCGGTATAATCAGTTGGTATTTTACTCATCAGTTTCTTTTTCTCTTCATGCCTTTTCTTGAATTTTTTCATAGACTCCTGATTTTCCTTCCAACATTCCTTATTTTTAACTTCCTGGTTGTATATTAATTTACTCCACAGTTTGGATTGATTCTCAAAGAAATCTTTCTTTATCTGCAAAAACTCTACTTCAAGACACAAAAGCTCAAAATCATCCTCATCACATTTTTGAATATCCTCAATAAATTCCATATCTCTTAATTTTCAAAACTTTTAAAATTCCAAATCAACGTTTACGCCGTCTCTTTTTCTTGTCAGCTAAGAAATAGAGCTAATCCAAGATATATCTTGAGTTTTTATACCTCTTAACCCTAGAAAAGGAAACTGAAATGAAAAACCAGAACCAATTTTCAAATTTATTTCGGCTATTAATCGACTATTAATGTAATTTTAATTATTAAAATCGTTACAAAACTTCACGACTCAAATTGCTTTTACATGCTGATAATAAGTTTAATTAAATGACGATTAAATTGGAAAGTTTGGATATATTGAGTATAAATACCGATCCACTACAGAAAATAGTTCATAAAGTTAAAAAAAGCCAATAGATGATGCAAAAGCTCTTAAAGATAACACTTTGCTTGGTTGCTGGACTTTCTGCTTTTTGTAGCGGAGTAGATTTTCGTATGTAATTGATATTTCAATTAATTGACATTATAAAATTTTTTTTTCTTGTGTTGCAGCTCCTTGTTTGAAGAAAAATACTGAGCTAAAACCATGCACGGAAGATAAACCTGTTTTCGAACTTTACTGTAGTACTAAAGACAAAAAAATATTGTGGGGTATAAATAGGTGCTACAATTTTCAAGAAGTTTGCGTTTGTAGTGAAGGATACTTCAGAAATTTCAGTAATAATTGTACATGCCTACCTGCAGGTTTTGTGCCACCTCCCAAATAAACCTCAAAATGAAAATATGTGGTTGAAGTTTATTTCAAGAGTTTTTTTAAATTTTCATGTGCTTTGCTTTGCTTTGGAATCAGTAAAGTTAATTTAAAATTGTTCTGCTTCCAATAAATGTAAATAACTCCTTATAATGTAACACTTATTATTAAAATCTAATTGATGGGCATTGTTTTATCATTAATTTGCGTTTTCGTTGTGTTTAAATTATTTTCTTGAGAAATGTCACAGATTGGAATTTTCATGTCAAGATCCTTAATTTTGTTGTTGATCAAATTCAGCCAAGTCAAATTCAAATTCCTAACGAAGAATTTTTCGGATATTTCCAGAATTTGATTATGATTTTCAGATGATCTCTTAGTTCTCAATTTTCTTCTGAGTATATAAAGATAAATCTTTGACGGTTGATGAACTCAGTTGATATTCTATTTAAATAGCACCAGAAGACCAAAACATCTAAAAAGCAACTTGAAATTTCACCAGAACCCTCGCTATGTGAACAAAATCGATTACAAATTCTAACTCCCAATTATATTCTAGAAAATTATTTTCTTCCATAAGTCCCATAAAAGCTCAACGAGGAAGTTACGTGCAAATCATGAACAAAAGTAAAATTCTTCGATTATGGAAATTTTTATCGAAAGCGAAAATCCACTTTTGGTAATTTCACGAAAGCTTCTCTGCATTTCAGCTGATCATGAACCGCGACTCAAAAGAATTGAAGCAATAAATTATGCAAAATAATTTTCCAGCATTTGGTCAATTCTTGAGAATATTACAAACAATGCAAGCAAGCAGCGATTTGTTTATGCAAAGAAATGGTTTTATGGTTTTTATGCCGTTTTTATGGTTTATCGAAAATAAAACTCCGCCAGCAAATCTGCGATCAATAAACGAGAGTTACGTGATGCAAACAATTTCTCAGTCCAACTTAGAAAATACTAAAACCAGAATCAGATAGGGAAAACTATTCATATTCAAGTGATCAAAGAAAATCAATTAAATCAGTCAGTCGTGAGTCCATTCTTAAGCCAAACTGGAAAAACTTACATCATTGGTCACAAAATTAAATAATTGATTGATAAAGAGAAATATATGTTTGTGCTCTTAAAAGACTAACGATCTAATCTGTATGGTAATAATGTAGTAATAATGAATAATGGCAATCTTACAATGTTCCATTCAAACGATTTTCGTGTTCTTAAATGAAAAATGAGATGCTTAAAAGAAATTGCAAAAAATTACGCAAAAACAAATGGTTTGCGTAAGTTTCGTTTGAAACCTCGATGAAACCGGCAGATTTTAATTATCGGTTGTGGTTTTTGGCACTTTTTTCGGTTCTGATTTGAGAGTGTCCAATTGTCCACACAAATGTTGGTTTTTAGCCAATTATCATAAAGAAATTATGCAAAAATTATACAAAATGAAAATAATGAAATGGTTTGCAATCTTTCACCGACAAAATTATTAATTTGCGGCCCCCATTTAACTTAATTAATATTTCGTGTTTTTCTTCAAACAGACCTCATTTTTTATTCTAGTGATCAAGTTTCCTACAGATCGAATATTACATAGTAAAATTTGAAATGTCATAACCAATGGTTGCTTCCATAACTTACCAACTTTCTGTCTCGATTTCTTATTCGTCGCCTTTCCAAACTACCAGATGACCCCTGAAAGGCTGCCGATACCTTGTAGTATTTGTATTGCTTTGTATTTCTGTAATTCAGTAAAGTTGTGTAACTTTACAATAATTTTGCACCTTTTTGACATCGGAATTAAAGTAAAAGTATTTCATAATGACAATTTCGTTTTAATAATTATGTCCATCAGAATAGTCGGGTTTTGTCAATTGAGAGCAATTCAATTAAAAATCAAGCTGGTAAGTTACATAATGAGATGTTGGTTGTCATTCCCAACAAGTTTTCCAGTTACATAGTTGTGGCTGAATATTGAAACCTGCAGAAAGACACCTGAAGTCTCAATTAAACTTTAAAATGAAGTGACATTCAAAAGAAAAATCATAAACTGACGGCAAACGATTTTTACTTCTCCGCAAAAGCGGATAAGTATTGTTTTCGTACCAGCATTTTCAGGGTTTTTTGACCTTATCTGATTTTTCCTGACTTCCCCGTAAACAAATCTCAAAAATATCCAGTATTTTTTTTGTCGGTATTGAGTTGAAGAAAATTTCTGTGAAAACAAATTTTGAAAATTTTGAACCCCTGACCCGTGCCATGCGAAAAACTAAGGGCCGTGCCCAATTATTTGGTGGATCCGTGGTTTACTGTAAACGCTCGATCTGACCTCCAGCCGAACCGATTCCGGAATTTTTGATGCCAATCGACTTGGTATCTCTTCCCATCGTGCACCTGATAGTTTTGGTGATGGTGACTTTACAGGTTGGGTCACCAGCACCACTTCCGTGACAAAGTCGGGTTTTCATACAAAAAACCTTTTGTGAAAAACTAGAGATCCAGCTGTGGTTTCTTCAAAAAAATGTTTGAGATGATGAGTTGAGTCAAGAAATATCGACGTGTGGTCCACTGCCTGATCGAAGTCATCTGGAGGGTCATCTGGTGGTACCAGACAACTTTTTTGAAAAGTCTCAAATTCTCATAATTTGTCCAGAAAATTATAAAAATCGAGTTTTGGAGGATCAGTCTGGTACCGCTTACTTTTAAGTACAAGAGAAAGATTAAAAATGCAACATTGGTTGCTTCAGAAAAAATGTTTGGAATAATAAGTTTAGTCAAGAATTTCATCGATGTTTGGTCCATTATCTACTCGGAGTCATCTGGGGGTCATCTGGTGGTACCAGACAACTTATTTTTTGATAAAGTCTTAGAATATCATGATTCGTCCAGAAAATAAAAAAAGGGTATTCGTGATTTAAACCAACAGATGCCGCGCGGGATATATGTAGATATAATATCTTAGTTAAAGAAATTTTAAATTGAAACACAATTCCACGTTAGCGGAGAAGTCCTGCTCAGCTCACAAGCTGCACAACTAGTTTCATATTTAAGCTGGAATATTGGAGATAAGATCAGTTTCCAACAGTTTAATCAAAAATTGTTTATTTTGAAGAACTGACAATCGCTTCCAGGCATTCAAATGTCTTTTTAAATAGATTGCATCAATTTATTTAAATAATATTGAATGACCGGCAATGTTGCATCATATAATATTTAAATGAATTATTTCATGAATTTTTCATATTTCTATATAAAATAGCTTGCATGGTTTAAAGAAAATTCACACAAATATTTTGAATAATATTTTTAGACGTAAATCTAAAATGCAAATCATTAATCACTAGCAAGGTCCTCCAAATTTATTTTTTACTTTGGAAACCATAAATACCAAATTGCTCTCAAACATTGATTTAGCCATTAAAATTATTGTAAAAATAAACCAACATTTCAACATCAAACTAAATCCGCAATTTTATTGCACATGTAATGCATTTATGCAAATTGAAGAGCCAATTCAAACAAATAACTAATAAAATGTTTCGAAGGAAACCAAAAGCTAACCCATTGCGAGTAAAATTTTTTCGCAATATCAATTAAAACTAACTTTAATTATGATAAAAAACACCATAAAAACTAATTTTTGTTGCTTTGGAATATTGAATTAAAAATATCGAACATTTACAATATACATTGTATTTTCTGCAATTTTGCTGCTCTATAGGCCATTTATTTGATATCGATTGTATAAAAATAAGAAATTTTATCAGTTTTATTGAAATTTCAATTCTGATTTATAAAATTTATAAAATTTTATTTAAACTTTTTTCACGAAATTTTTTTTATCAATTTTAAAAAAGCCTAGAGTTTTTTTTAAATGGACACCACTACAACAAATTCACAAGCTAACATTCATTCAAAACGTTTGCTCAAGGCAAGTTCAGAGAAAAATGGTAATTATGCACTGCAACATGTAATTTGCTAAATTTCAATTAATTTAATTCCATATTTGTTAATCGAATAAAGTCGGAATAAAAGCTTCATCAATTAATTTGAGAGAGTGAAAGTGTTGCTAACTTTTTTCTCGAATATGATTTTTGCGATAATTTTGTCTAATTTCTTAATTTCCTTCGAACATATAGTTAAACGCTGTGTTTAAGCTTGGAGGAAAATGGATTAACTAAAATATAATTACATGGAATACATGGATTTTTGTGTGGAGATTATGGTTTTTAGCGTTAAGCTATGTTTTGACTTATGAAACTTGTTTTTGGTTCAATTTAGTTTTATGGTGTGGAAAAATTGCTTGAAGTACCAAAAGCACTCGAGATTTGATCTTTAATGCATTTTTAACCTTAAATTTTCATTTTTACATTTGTTTTATTTTTCTTGATATTAATGTTTTCAATATTGCGCAATTCTGGTGCAAAAACATTGAAATATCTTTCTCTCAATTGAATGTTTTGTTCCAAAGAGAAAAACATTATACACATTGAATGTTAATGTTTTGCAGAAAATTGCTCTTGAACCTTCGAAAATTTCACCTGGGAGACTTGAACAAAATCTGAAACCAGTTGACTGTTTATTGTAAATACTGAATAAAATATTTGGTTTATTTTCTTGTCAATTTCGAAAGAAAAGCAAGTTGTCTGAAATTCGTCAATTTTGGAGGTTCATTGACCATGCGAAGACGAGATAATTACTTTCGTAAAATTATCATGAATGGTGATGTTCCATGCAAGCTCACAGGTGGATTATTTATTTGTTTCGTTACTTCTTAAGGGAACAAAAGATTTTGACTTGCGAAGAAAACATGCATTTTTTATACACGCTACAAGAAAAACTTTAGAAATCTAATGAAGATGTAAGTTGTAAATTAAATAAAGTTAATTTAAATTATTCTTTTGTTAATCATCAAACAGCAAGACATCCGACCTCAACTTCAGATATTCAAAAATACTAAAATAGGTTAATGTGTTCTTTTAGTTATTTCAGCTTTGTAATTAGTGACTTTTGCATTAATTGGCCAATCAGCTTGAGAACTTTGCACTCAAACAATAATAAACTATTATATTTAATCAAACTTAAGATTAAAATACATTAAAAGCATTAACCTTACCCTTTCAGTGTTTTAGAGCTTTTCAAGCTAATTTATTGTTTTTGTAGTATTTAACATTTTCCCATGTGATTGATGTTTGCTTATGGAATTGAATCAACTGAATTATTTGAATATCAAAGTCACTGCATTGAACTATACCCAAAAATAATTCCAAGACTTTTGTTTCAACGGCGCCTGGGCCTCAAAATCAATTCAAATGATATCTGAAATGTCTGATTAAATATAATTTCCTAAATTTTTGCCAAATATGTAATATCATATATTTCTACAATTTCTGCAGTTTCTTGAATGCTCGATCACTCATTTTAATTGGCAATTGTTGGATAGTTTTTCGAATAAATTTCAGCGCTGGTGGCAATCATTGAAATACTTGAAATGTTTCAAGAAACTCTGAGCTGAGATGCCATTGTGTTTGTCTGACTGGATGAGGTTTGCACAATTCCTAAATAAATCACTTCAGAAGCTGCCGAAAGGTCGCCCGATCGCACCTTTTACAGTCCAATGATGAAATTATTGTATTAAGAGTGTAATTAAAAATTGTTTTGTTAGTTTTATTTGTTGGGAATCAGGTTGTGAGTTTTATTAGGGAATAGAAGGTGAATTGTATCTATGAATTTCGAATTATTAGTTTCTTATTAGGCAATAAACACCATTTAGTACAAAAGTAGATAAATCCCGGAATTGTCAACAAATAGTATTCCAGGTTATACCGGAAACTCTTCATGAATAGAATTCACCAGCATTTTTATTCTTTCGGAGCTTTTGACTCCACAACTTTACAACCTTCATATTTGTTTCACATTTTGAAGAATTCGCTTGAAGAATTTGTCGCTAAATGTTAAAACGAACAAAAAACCGGAATGACATTGAAATTTTTGATAAAGAAGCGAAACATTCATTAATACTCGGAAAAATACTGACAATTTCAAATAAGTAATAGCGATACTTAGCAGATTAAATGACTGTTTATGTTTTTAAATTAAATTAATGGTGAATTGTTCGTTAAGCAACAAAAATTCACAAGAATTTGAAGAATCTCAAGAGCTCGAATTTCCCTTTCAACTGACTTTTAAGACTTTAATATTGTGCAAATGAAGAATGAATCATTTATTCAATATAACATTGGTTTATCTACATCTGAATATTTTGCAATAATTCATGTCACAAAAATTCAATTGAAACTTTTGCATTCAAAAGTTCAAGAAAACTGCAAAAATCTCGAAACATAAAAGATGAAATTTAAGCACATTCTGCGATAAAAGCTTTTAGCTGGAAAATATTTCTTGAAATGTCGCGAAGTTTAATTTTTATTCAAATATCAAGAAATGGTTCACAGCTTTCTCAAATCGATTTGTAAAGAAACTGAGCTGAACCAGTTTTATGGTTATATTGCATAAAGATAAATTTATGAATTTATCATTTTCCTTTAAAATTCTTGGAATATCGAAAGACAAGAATGTTGAAATATTATGATTCTCAACTGGTTATTCCATTTATGCATAATTTGCAAAAAAAACTTACAAAGAGACATGCGATCATCCAGAACCAAGAACGTTCTTTGTGACTTAAAAGAAGAGATTAGAAAAACAATCAATTAAGAAACCAAACTATAAGATTTAATTCATGTTAAGACGCTGAGATTAAATATCTTGCTTTGAATTATAAAAAATGATTAAATTGAAAATCCAAACTAGATTATATAACCAAAGTTTGTTAGCAGCTGTAATACTTCTCAAAATTCTTCTGGTTTCTCATTGTAATTGAAACTGATTTAAAGTTGTTCAGTAGTCAATATGAATTAATAACAAAGCCAATTAAGAATATTCCGTAAAAAAAATAATTAACCAAAAGTCAAATGTTTTCCTCTTACTTCAAATTATTTAATTATTCAATTATGTTGTTGTGAGCTATTTCAAAATAAATACCGTAAACAAAAACTTACAGGAAAATGTGTAAAATTCATTCACAAGTTAAAATTAGAGCTCGTTGGATGTTGTTGCTCCACGTTTTTTGGATCACAATTTTTCTTGCATAGGAAGTTCTATTCATAAATCTAATTAAAGAATATAAATCTTCTATATCAATTTCTGTGTAAAGTGTGAAGTGTGAACAGTTAAAATAAGTAAATTGACTTGAAAAGATGAAAATAAATAATTATGTTTAAGTTTTTGTTTTTAAAAGAAGCCCTTTTGGTTTTTGGTTTTAACTCTTCTAAACTTGTTTCAAAATTCAGTTTTCTATTTACTTTAATGTATAAAAAATTGTTTGCAGTATCAAACAAAACTAATTATGCAGGAAAAAAGAAAATCAGAGCAAACTGCAATAAATAGGTCAAGTTCATAATTTTTCAATAAAAACCACCATCAGGCATGAAGAGGAAACTCAAGCAATAATCACGTGCCTCATTTTTTGTTATCTCACATTTTGCTCGACTTCCCATTCAAATCAATTAATTGACTTAATTGAGCAGAATTACTGACTTTTCATCTGCACCGATCATTTTTATTTCTGATGCAACGAATCTGAAGAAATCTGATCCCCTGCACGAGCTCCAAGTAAATAATCTTGCATTTAATTCGATCATTTCATCACTAAAGCTGCCTGTTGCTATCAACTCTATGTAATTCAATCTCATCCACTGTGTAGCAACCATCGTTCATTTTTTATTTATTGTGAAGATTTTATTGATTTATAGTTTCTTCAATTCAAAAAAGATCGAATTTCAGTTGAATTTAGAATTATTTATTGAAAAATCATAATTCTCTCATTTATTGCTATGAAAACATTTCAAACGTTTACACCATCGCTATAGTAGTTCAATAAATTAAATTTTCTAAACACTTTTGATTGTTTTTGTATTTATGTCGATTTAAAGTAATAAAACAAAAACAAATTAATTTAATGAGATTTTTGAACTCAAGTAACAACAATAAACTGTTGCAGCAAAAAAAAAGTTCTTAAAGAATCACGGCTTGAAGAAGTTGCTGAAAAGAACCGGTAAAGAAGCTAAGAACAAGCAAACTGATCCAGCAAGAGCAGAGCACCTTGACTGAGCGACAATTTGTTCAGCTGACGATGATCTTGAACGCTCGGTTGTTTCACCATTTGTACAGTTGCTCGAGTTTGTTGTCTTCAAAATGCGTGTCAATAACATTCACGCAATTTTGGAATTCAACATTTTTTATAAGTTTTCTTCAGTTTTGACTTCCGAGAAGTTTCAAGAAATTGAATAAAAGAAAAGGTTAGTTATTTTGTAAATTTGAAGTTCAAGCACTATTTTTAGTTTCACTTTGCGTTTTATGCTGAGCTCCAGCAGAGACACGTTAATCACTGTTCACTCCCACAGCCTCTGGCCGGTTGATTAGAAATTATTTCATGGTCATTATTGTTGCAAATGTGTGAAAATTAATGCAATCATTTTGAATATGATACATGGAGTTTTGAATAAATAAATAATTGACACGTTCACAGAATCATTTTATTAATATTTGAAAATAAAAATAATAATTCAGCAAATTTTAATCTAGCTTATGGAACAAATCGTCAAAAATATAATTTGTTTCTTCAAATCATTGAATTGATGGAAATTACTTTTAAATCATTAAAACCAACTAAACATTCTCCAAAACTTTCCCAATTAAAAAAAACCCTCAAACAAATAATAAATTTATGATTTGTTAGCTTGTCAAAATATGTTCCACGTTTTGTCTCCTGCTTTGACGACCAAAACATGAAATCGAAAGTTTCTGCTCGAATATCTTTCTCCGCATAAATCGATCACTTTCGATTGGAATGGTCGCGACTTGCGAATATGTGAAACATTTAGTAATTGTGATCCCAAGCATTCAAGCAGTAACAAGCAAAATTAAACGAAGTAATTGTCTCAACGTGTAAATTAACAAATTGCTGAAACTGCAGCCGAAACCGCAAAAAAGACTCGGGAATTTGAAGCAGAAATAATCTTATGTGAAGTGAGTGAAATGAAACTCAATAGTAATTAATTTCGAACAAAAAAAATTACAAAAAGAATTAGGACAAATCCCATACATAATTAAAAATCTTGAAATTGAGCAGAAATGTTTCCAATTACTGAAACAACTTCAAATCATCTCAAACTATAATAAATAAAGAGTGGAAACAAACAAAGACACAGAGCAAATAATAACAATTACTGCTCCAAGAGGAAGGAAGGTGTTAAAAGTATTTATCATTTATTATCATTTTCCTCCAACAAATCAGCGACAAGCATTTAAATCACACAGAGCATGAAAAATCATTAAAAGAATTAAATATTGAACAAATGATACAAAAGTTACAATGTAATGAAATTTAATGCGTCTTTTATTTTCCGAGCTGGTCGTGGGCAGATCATGATGCTTGTCTAATAATAAAATGCATTTTACTTATCTCTCCTATTTTACGAATTTTCAACTTGGATGCTTTATTTTTCTTTTTATTACATTTTTCCGAGTATTTATTCAAAGTATTATTTACATGTGAGCCATAGAAATGTTTTCCACTTAAAGTTTATAAGATTTTGATTTATTGTCGAATGTGAGCCACAGCAATTTAATTAAAAATGAGGAAACTAGGTCTTTGAGGCATTAGTTTGAGATTATAAATTATTTCATGTAAGTTTTATTTGATTTCTTGGAGATTCTGGTAATTTAATATTTTTCCTGCTTTTAATGTTTGTTGAATTTTGATGATTTAATTATAAAGATTATTCTTGCTTAAGTTGAATGGTTCAGGTTTTACAGTGAATTATTGTCGTTTTGGTTGTTTCACGAAATTTTATATCATCTTATTCAGCAATTAAGCCTGTAAATATGCATTTAACTCAAAGTGCAAGTTAAAAAGAATTTTAAAAATGTAAGTTGCTTTTACTGATAATATCTGAGATAATATCGCTTACATTTAACATAATATTGTCAAACGAAATTTATTGACCATTAAAATTTTCATCAAAAGCTTTTTTATGATTCTTCTATAAAACCAAAAAACCACAAAATACGAGATTAACAACATTTTTATATATTTTTTTGTTTTGCAATGTTTCGGTTTGTTCGGTAAAATGTTCATAAAATGTTTAGTTGGCAAGTTGCCTGAAAGTTTTGTCTATTTTGACTATTTGGTGGCAGAAAGCATAGGCTTGCATCATAGGAATGCATCAGCATCGATTTAGCGCAGAGGAAATTCCGGAAGAGAAATAGAGCAGCATAAATTATTTTTTAGAATGACACCAATTTAAATAGTTGGAATTACTGTATTGAGGAATGAATTTTGACGCTTTCGGCGTTAGGTGGTCTTAATAAAGTCTAGGCAGAGTTTATAGTGATGTGACGGTTAGATTTATTCCGTGGATTGAAAAATTAATTCATTTTTCAAAACTATTGTAATAATATTAATGATTTCTTGAAAAACCAAGAGAAGTAATTTCAAGTCTCTTAATTAAATTCATAGAGATGTAGAATATTCTTCACTGCAAATAATGCACACATATAAAACAATCATAAATTTGCATTATAAAATCACCAGCTGAATTATCTGAAGAAAAATGTTTCGATGATTAAAGAACAGGTAACAAATTACCATAAGATCTCACAGATTTCCATAATTTTGCAAAATTCAGACATAATTCAAAAATCTATTCTCAGAAAGTTAAATTTTGAAAAGTAAGATACTCAAGAAATACTCAATCAAGGTTAAAACTTGTTTGCATCAAAAATAGAAAATTGCTTTCAATCTTATGAATAATGCCATAAAAGATTTATTTGCATAATGAATGCATTTCCATTAGCTACAAAGTCAACATCATGTTTCACCTAACATTGATATTATTGAAATTATGATGGAAATTGTTGAAAAAATATTAAAACTATGTACTGCGATTAAATTTAATTCGGTTTGTAAATAATCAATATTATAATGATTGAAAAATGCTACTGCTTTAAATAAAATCAGATTGAAAAGATTGATAGATGCTTCCAATGAATATGATAATCACTAATAAATTAAGAGCTAATCATGGTTTATTGAAATTAATTATGTTTATGCATCATTTTGTCGTTGTTTATACAACAATAATTAATTAAAATAAATGAAAATGTACGATATTTGAATAATTTTTATGGTTTCATAATTTTAATGGTTTGGATTAATTATTAATTCATTCATTGATCAATTAGTTGAAAGCTGAGTTCAAAAAATTGCTATTACTAAACAGGTCCAATCAGTTGAAGGAAGTTTCATGAAATCAATAAAATAATTTATTAGAAAAATTTTTTATTTATTTTTTATCAAACTAATTAGCAGTTGAGTTTCACTTGTAAACAGAAGCTGATAGAAGAAACTTTGCTTTTTCTACATTATTATGTAGGATTCTTACACAACAAACAACACAAGAGTTTCAATAAAACTCATAATGATTAAACTAAATAGTCTCATAATATTCTACAAAAATCATTAAAAGCAACATTAAAAGCGAACTGCAATTGAAAAAAACATAAATCTCATAAATATTATGATTGTAAATGGAAAAACATTAAGTTTCATTTCGAGCCTAGTTTGAGATGCTGTGCTGCCGTTCAGTTATTTTTGTTTGCAAAATTCGCTATTTAAAAATTTTTGCGTATTAATGAAAATTACATAAGGATTATTAAAAATACAAAAATCACCAAATTTTGTTAAATTTTGTAATCAAAAGATTATATGTAATCATTGTGAATGCCATTCAAACTACTTCAACTCAGCAATTCATAATTATAACTCAAAATAAATGTGTATAAGATTTAATCAAAAAATAAAAAAATGTAGCACTGATGCTGAACGCTGATAATCGACCTGAGATCACAAATTAGGGTGATTCATTAAAATTTTGAATTTTTTGTTGAAAAAATATTTCCAGTGACCATTTTTTTTATTCCTTTTAAAAAATCAAAGAATTTAAATATTTTTTTTTTTTTTTTTTTATTCAACCTAAGTGAGTGCTAATTTGACGCAATCAAAATGAGATTTTTTAGAAATTTGAAAACTTTGGTAAAATGAATACTTTGAAAATGCCATAAAATCCCGAGTTTTAAGGATTTCGCATAATTAATTTTTTTTTGTTTTTTTATAATTTAAATAAATTCTAGACAAATTTTTTACTTAAGAATTTCCAAAAATGATGCTGTGAAAAATTACTGTTTTTGGTTAAATTTTTAAAACAAAAAGTAATGTACCTCCGATTAAACTTAAATCTTATATAGGAATGTTAAAACTTTTTTTTTCAAATGGCTTTCATCGAACCTTTGAAATGGCTCATGTCAACAAAAACCCAAATATTTCGACTGAAGATTTTTTGAATTAAGACATCGATTTACTAGATGAGCAATAAATGCAAATGATGAATCCAAATCGATTTGTCAAAATTAAGGTCTAAAACTTCATGGTTTTATTGAAATTGACCCGAAATCGTTTAATGAAAAATAAATTATTTCAAAATTATTAAGAAATGTTTGTAACAGTACAATGCATTTTCATATTTAATTTGAACCAAAAAAAGTTTAATCAAATTAAACTTTTGAAAATATTCATAAAAAACTCATAAAATTTTTTCAATTTTGTCAATTTATTTAGTTTTTTGAAAAAACGTATTTTTCAGTTGGCTACGGGTCAAAAATTTTCGAACGGATTAAAAACCTTGTTAATCTGCTTGACTTATTTTTTAGGAACCACAAATTAAGCTCAAAATGTAATTATTTTGTTTGTAAACAAAACAAAAAATTTTTTTTATCGATTTAGTCTAGTTAAGACTGTTTAATTCCATTTTACGGCTTAAAAAATCGATTTTTCCAAAGTCAGAACGAAATATTGGGTAAGCAAATATGATTTAAAATATGATTTATTTCAAATTAAAGGAATTTTGGGATGAATCGTTCTTAAAATTTTTATTCCATTTTCCATTTTAAGATTTCAAAGTCTTAACCAATTTAACTAAGTGAAGGACAAAAAGAAAAAAATTTCTACTTCAAGAAAATCATTCAAAACAAATGTGTAAAAAGCTTAATGAAGTCTGCAATTTATTTAAATTATATCGATTGTAGATCATCAAAATTATCAAATATTATAATACTTAAATACACAATTAAATATATTTTGACTATAGTCAAATTCTTTTAAACTCGTTGATTTGGGACGAATTGTTCTATTGAAATATTCACTTTTCGAAAGTAAAAAGTAAAATCTGAATTAGTTCATTTTTCCGTTCACAAGAATTCCCTCTTAATTTTTACACATAAAAAATTGAAAATTATCAAAAATTTTTCTGTTTTTCAGCCAATAGCAAATGTTTTTGATTTTAAAATATACATAGAATTTAAAAAAAAAAAATTTTTAAAAAAAATTCAATATTTTGTTTCGAGTTGCATTATTGGGCCTCCTTTCATTTTAGTCTTGAACATTTGACAGAAATAGTTTGCAGAACATTGCCCAAAAAACTGGTTTGTTTACAAACAAAATATGACTTTCTGAGGACTAATAAGTTGTGTTTTTTAGATTTTAAGTGGCAGACAAAAGGAACCATATTGTTTGCTACCTCATTTTGGCTGCTAGTATACAAAGGAACTCAAAACACAGCATCCTCAAAATTTTATTTACAAACTCAAAACAAATTTGAATATTTTGGCGCAATTCATTGTAAAAAACTGATCCCCGCCTCATTCAAAAAATTATTTTTGGTTGTTTGACGTCAATAGATAACGATCATTCATTGTTTATAATGCATAATTATGGTAAAATTTAAATACGAAAGTGATATCTGTTTTAGATTAATCGATTTCGGAAATATTTGCACAACTTAATTCTTAATGGATCGATTGTAGATCATCATCAATATTAAATATCAAATATTATAATACTTAAATACACAATAAAAAGATATTATGACTATGAAGAAAAGATTTTTATTGACTGCATAAAACATACTTATAAATGGAATATGAACGCAAATTTTACATGTAAAAGCATCCAATAATTATCACCTTTTTAGAATCTGTCAAAAATGTAAAACCAATTCAATATCCTGTCAAAGCATTTTGAAATACTGAGCTGGAACTAAATAAAAAACAATCCAAAAAGTGTTAAAATTACCTATAAAATTAAATTTAATAATATGATTTTCCTGCTCAACTATTTTTCACAAAATACTTGCAATTTACTTGAATTATTGTGGGCACTTCCAGCGTTTTTTCTGTTTTGATGATAAATGGGCAACACGACGGATTTAATCATGTGAAATTGTTGAACGAAAATCCACCACATATAGGAAATTGAAATCGATCAGCAGCTCCACAAATGTTTATGGGTTTCATGATTCCATCACATTATTCCATTTGGCACATTCATTATCTGATGATTTATAATTTTATAGATTGCAAAAAGTCTGTGCAAAAAGAAAGGTGAATAAAAGCAGCTAAACTCAGCTGAAATCAACTGAATTCATTAAACCAGTTTTGATTAATGATTTAATCAGGCAAATTGATCAGCATCTGCCTGAAAGTCTGTTGCGGCTCACTGGACCATCCACAAACGATGAAAATCCGATCTTGATATTTTTGTCAATAAAAAATCATTGAAAACACTCAAATGCTTGTTTAAATCGACAGTTTGAAATCAAAAGTGAAAATTATTCATTTAAATGCCGTATTGCCTGTGAACCGACAGTCCAAAACAATTAGAAAGGAAGCCGCGGCTAGCACTTAATCACCAACAGCAACTAAACTACTACCGGGCGTTCCTTTTGGTTTCACTTTTCAATTTCGATCATGTTTTGCTATTTTATGATTTTTGATTGAGTGAAGCAATAAAATTCATGAGAGAAGTAATTAAAAGTAACATAAATGCGCAGTTCTATTTTATGTTGAATGATTTCGATATCCTGCAATCTATAAATGATATTAAAATTAAAATGTTATTTGAATTCAAATAAATAATTGTTGCTTTTGCCCGCATGTCCGATAGTCCATAAATTCGAAACAAAAAAACAATATTTTTATAAAAATAGTTTAGGATCAACCCAAAACGTTCACGCACAAAGCTTAATTGTTTTAATTTCCTTGGAGCACTTGCAAACTAAGCACTCTAGTTCAACTAACAGTATAGCTGCAAAGAGGTCCTCTCAGTGCTTATTGTAATCCGCGGTTAATATAATTGTTCAATTAAACAATTAATCAGCTACTCCATTCTAAATCTTTTCCGTAGAGAAAGGAACAATAAATTAAACATATCGTTCAACAGGCTTCAAGCACTCACTGAACAAACTCGATTTAGTTAATGCACTTAATAAAAATTTGATTGAAAATTGAAATTGACTCGAAATAATTTGATTCGATTCAGAAAATTGCATTAAAGTATTAAAATATCAGAGCATTAGTTGTCTGTGTTAATAGCTTAATAGTTAAAAGTAGACGGTGCAGTCGATCTATGAGGAAACCTGGTAGGTATTATCTGAATTATTATGGCCAATTTGCAAATGATTTATAGAAACACTTTGGGGAAATTGTAAAAATCATAGAACGGTTAATTCAATTATAATTTCAAATGAATGAGAGAATGTTATTGATGAGGTTTTATGCTACAATCATAAACATTTTATTATTGTGAATCACATCAAGGAGCTTTTTTTAGCTTAACTGATTAACATCAACTTATGTAATCATTTAAAATAAAATATGAACAAGTAAAATTAAAAATAGCTAGTTAAAAACCATTTGCTATAGCATCCACTTCGATCTAGTAGAACGTCATAAACAGTTATTCAGATATATCTTGCAACAATTTTACAACATTAACCAAACATGTTGCTCTAAGTAGCAATTATTCAAAATTATAACATCACCTCCTTCCTCATCAAATAATTTTCAATTTCTTCTACACCTTTTATTTTAATAGCAGTATGATTGATGTTTTTCTTAAAATGTTTGTAGCATTTATTATTCTGACCCACTTGCAAGGGAAGCGAAAAATGTAAAACGCATGTTTAAAAAAAACTTGAAAGCAAGAGTGACTAAATGGCTGAAAATATTAAAGCAAGCAAAAGTGTGTGTTTGACGAGCATGTCTGATTTAATTAAAGATCTGAAAGTGAAATTGATTTTTTCTGGCGCTGTCAATCACTTAATGTCCAAATATTTGGACAAAATGTAAAAAATTAGAAACTAATTTTTTTTGGATTTTTAATAGTTTATCATTAAAAAAAAGGTAACATCATTTAGATCGTAAAATATTTATTTCTGCAGAATGTGTTGATTGTTAGATTTCAAATTCTTAAAAATCTTGGTTTGATCACACAAATTGAGGGAATTATTTGGCAAACAAATGTCAAGCGCATAATATTCTCAAAACAAATGTGCGTGCAAAATAGTGTGAGTCGTAATTTTTTTAAGGATGACGATCGGTTAACATTGACTTTTTATCATTAATAAATGGTAAATTTTGCAAAAAATTCAAGAAAATCGTTCCCTGCACTTTGAACAAAAGTGTGAGTGTGTAAAAAAGTATAAAAACTTATTCTATCTGTTGTCCCCTTAAAACAAAAATCTATTAGAATTTTCTCAACTTTAAATCTCAAAAAAAAATTATTTTAAGGATACTCTTTAACTGCTTCATTGATAAATGGTAAATATTCAAGCACGTTGGTGAACAAAGTATAAAACTTATCACATTCTCTAAATTCATCATTAACATATTTCCCATTGCTGACAATTCCTTTGATGTAGTAAGCAGTGGCTCCATTCTCAACTGTCCTTTTAAACATCATCCCTCCTCCACTATCACCTGAGTAAATATTTATACAATTTAGTTCTTTAACGTATTTTATCAAAAACATATCAAGCAATACCTTTGCAAATTCCTGAACCGTTCCTAAATCCACTGCAAAATTTATCAGGTGTTATGAAACTCTTGAAGGTTCCAGCATCAATATTACATTCCTGGATGCTGACAACGGGCATCACAATCGATTTTAAAACCTCGCTACGATTTCCAGTAGATATGGAAAATCCCCATCCAGAAACTTGACCGATTTCACCTTCATTTACAACTTGATCGACACCATACTTTACATTTAAATCAATACATATTGGAACAATATGTGGTTTAAATTCAATTTGTCCGTCCAATACTACTATCGCAATATCTGAGATGTAATATCCCAAAAATCCATTAAAACCTGAAAAAGGTCTTATCTCCGCAATGTTGAAGATCTGTGTTGAAAGAGTTTCACTTGTATCATAAGGTCTATAATATTTCCCTAACACAACTTTCAAAACTTCTTTTTTAATCCATGTTTGAGTTTTTTCAATGTAGAAACAGTGAGCAGCCGTAAGAATAAGTTTCTTGGTCAAGATAGTTCCTCCACAGTGTAACCGAAAGAGTTTGGTAAATTTTCGGTAAATGGCTGCTTGCCAAGGTGTCTGAGTAATACTTGTATTATTTTGACCTCCAATAATCAATGGAAGTGCTTTTGATGATAATCTTCCACAGATTGGTTTACATTGAATTGGTTCTGAATCCCATTTTCCACCTTCCATACAAGTCAGTGTCTTAGATCCTGTTACGTTCTCTGGAAGTTGATATCCTATACCACAAGTGATACGCGCTTCAGTTCCTGAAGATTGATTTCGTGTACATGGAACTTCAGTTTCATTTAAAAAGCATTCACTTTGAGTCGTGTAGCCAATAGTTTCAGTTCCAGGACAAAGTTCTAATAATTTGAACATATATAATTATGAGATCAAAATATTTCATTTCACAAAACATACTAGTACAAACAGGAAAATCCTTATCCCAACCATCTTGGCTGCAAGCGATGGTGTCATCTCTAATTTTATCTTTCACAAATGCGTATCCAGGCTCGCAAACAATTTTTAATGTCTGATACTCTTGTACGATGTCTCCTTCAGTAAAATTATTGCCATAAATGTCGTCAACTCCTCGTCCAAAGCTTCCCAAGTATCCCACATTGCAACCAAGACATTTTTTTTCAGATTCCAGATAGAACTGAATTTCTCCAAGACTCTTTTCGAGAAAATTTACATTTCTGTAGTAAGAGAAGCAACTGTTTTTTTCAAGATCTAGCTCAACAAGATGATCCAAGTTGATGAAAAGCTTTGATGTTATAGATCTTAATTTATTGTTGTTTAACAAAATGCTTTCAAGGTTGTTGTTGGATTTGAAAAGTGAGTCAGCAATAGTTGTAAGCTTATTTTCATTGAGGTCTAGTATCCTTAAGTTTGGTAATGATTCAAACGAATTAGGTTCAATCTGTTCAATTTGCATTCTACTCAAATACATTTCTTCAAGTTTTGATGTTTTAGAAAACATTTCATTTTTTAACGTAATCATTTTGTTGCCAGACAGATTAATGTACATTAAATTTACTAAATTCTCAAATATCTTTTCATTAGTAAAATCTATTTGGTTGTTAATGAAACTAATTGATCTCAACTGAACAAAGCTGTCCAATGAGTTTTCTTCAATCATTTTAAAGGTGGAAGAAGTAAGATCTTCGAAGATCAAGAGCTTGGCAATAATGGATGAAATGTGTTTATCTTGCGTTTCTAGTGGACTTTGCATAATTTGTACATTAACACCAGAAATATTTAAAGCAATCAAGTTAGTTGGTATGTTGCAAAAAATTGTTGTGAATTGCATATCGCTTGTTTGAGAGAGTTCATTTTCTTCAGAATCGTCATCTTCATCGTCATTATTTCCTTTATTTTCAGATTCTCGTAATTTCTCCAAATTTTTCAAAGATGAGATTGTTAACTTTGCAATATTTTTAAGATGAGAAAGTGTTAAATTTTGGTTTTTATTTATGTCATCAATATTTATCTGCAAATCTACTTCCGATTGATCTTCAAATGTGAATAAGATCTTAGAATTGTCACACATCTCCAATTTCACTTCTTTCAAATAGGATAAGCCTTCAAACATTTGTGATGTAATAGTGCCGAAACAGTTATTGAAAAGATTTATAGCTTGGATATTTTTTAGGGGTTGGAATGATTTGGAACTGATTGATTTAATTCCAGAATGCTCAAGACTCAATTCTTTTAAGCTTTTCAGTCCTTCAAATGCTAGTTCGTCTATTTCTGATATGAAGTTATTGTCCAAATTCAAAGTTTCTAGTTTTGTCAAATCTTGGAAAGCAAAAGGTAAAATTTTTTTTATTTGGGAAGAAGACAAATCAAGCTCATTTAAATTTGTCAGTCCCCTGAACATTGATTTATAAAGCGAGGAAATGTTATTTTGATTTAAATTTAGACTTGTTACATTTTCCAGTCCTATAAAAGCACATTTCGAAATAGATTGAACATTTGACTTTGATATGCTCAATTTCTTCAATTCCTTGAGTCCTTGAAAAGTTCCTTTAACAATTTCAGGCAATGTATGTTCATCCAAATTTAAGTAATCTAGTGCTGAAAGTCCTCGAAAAGATCCCATCGACATTGACTCTAAAGAATTTTCTGGTATTTCTAGATTCTTTAATTTATGCAGCCCATAAAAACCGTAGGAAACAAGATGTTTTAAAGGATTATCTTTCAAATCCAATTTTTCTAGGTTTCCAATAACATTCAATGATCCATCTTCGATCACTGAAATTTGATTACCCCTGATATCTAACGTCTTGAGGTTTGTGAGTCCCTCAAATATTCCACCAGTTAATTTTGTTATGGCATTATAGTGCAAATGGAGTGTGTGAACTTGAGAAAGACCCTTAAAAGTTTCAGCACCTATCGAATCAATTTTGTTGTAACTTATTCTAAGCTCCTTTAGATGAATTAGTTCTTTGAAATTTAAATGTGTTAAATTAACCAAGTCATTGGATTCTACATTAATTTCCTCCAAAAACTTAAAAGATCTCAAAATACTCCAAAGATTATTAATTTCGTTTTGTCTAATGCTCAAATATGTAAGCTCGTGACTCATACCTTCCAGCACCTTGTGCAAGTTTTCAATTTTTGCATTGCTGATTATCAAACTTTTCAACATTTTGAGTTCTTTGAAAACTGCTACAGTGGTTAGAAAATTGTTCGGAGAAATGCCCCAAGCATACTCAAAATACAATGTTTCTAAACTGGTAAAGCCTTTGAATGCTGAAGGTGCGATAAAACTTACTTGGTTATCTTGTAAAATCAATTCTTGTAAACTATCAAGACCAGCAAATGACTCAATTCGTAAAATTTGATTCTGAGACAAGTCAAGTTGTTCAAGTTTGCGAAGATCTACAAAAGCATCTGGATCCAAGTATGTGAATGGATTTTCTCTTAAATCTAATGTTTTTAGGCTCAAAAGACCTTTAAGAGTTCCGTTACTTATGGTTTCTAAAGAGTTTTCGGATAAATCAAGATGTTCTAATTTTGTCATGTTTGCAAAACAATTATCTTCGATTTTCACAAGAGACATGCTTTTTAGTTTCAAATATATCAAGTCAGTGTTGTTCATCAAGTATGATTTCTTCATTGTTTGACGTATTGTACTATCAGTAATAGACAACGACTCCAAATGTTCTAGATTTCGTAAAAGGTCAAAATCAAATTTAAAAGTAATCCAACCATATATGTCAAGAATTTTTAAATCTTTCATACTTTCAAAACTTTTCGGTTCAAGTATTTCTAAACTAGGAAGTTGAAGCTCTTCAAGTTTGACAAGGTTTTTGAATATTGTGTTATCAATTGTCTTGATTTGATTATATCTGATATCTAACCTCACCAAATTTATTAAATCTTGAAAGTCTGAACCAAACAAACTTTTTATTGTATTTGATGATAAGTCAAGAACTCTTAGATTTGTGAGGTTGCGAAACTTATTTTTAATTTGTGACAAAAAATTCTCCTGCAAAATTAGAACTTTTAACTCTTTAAAGTATTGCAACGAATCTTCTTTGATCATAGTTATTTTATTGAAACTCAAATCTAGAACTTGTAGATTTTTCAAGCCTTTTATAGCCTTTAACCTCGAAAACTGGTTATGACTGAGATTTAAAAACTTTAAATTTTCATTCTGAATGAATGTGTTATCACTTAATTGACTGATACTATTTAAACTCAAGTCAAGTAATTCCAATGTTTGTGCTTTTGAAAATGTGGACTCATCGATAACAGATAAACTGCAACTTGAAGCATTCAGCCAAAGCAAATTAGAAAATGTTTCGAAAATTTCTTTGAGAACAAAAGTAATATTTGAATCCAGAAACTTGAAATGTTGAATTTCCGGATTTTTCTTCGCGTTTTTTCCAGGAATAATTTTAATGAAATAAAAAATTATGCTATTTCCTTCTTTTCGTTCTTGTTGATGTTGCAAGGAAACTTGTCTCACTAAGCACGTGGTATTTTTTGCCGGCTGGGTCACTTCAATAAATTTGTCATATTCACTGAAATCTTGAAGTTCTTGAAAATCGAAGGGCTCGCAGCGGAGATCAATACAATTTACTGAATCGTAAATCAGCAAAAAGCTGACGAGGAGTTTTATTGACCTGAATAAAATTGTAATCTTATTATTGCACTACACTCAATACTCAAGCAAAACAAAGTTCACCTCGAAAACATTTTATTTTTAATAAAATCTTGAATGATGTCGAAATGATGCAAGCTGTTAGAGTGATTATTTCATACTGAAGTAAAAGTGCACAAAAATTATTCTATTCATTTGTAAACTTGATATGCAAATTAAAAAGTAGGGATGATGTTGATACCAAGAACATTTCAAATACTTATTTCTTTGATTTAAAATCTATTTATATTTTTATTCGTCTTGTTCTAAATTAACACTTGTGATATAATTTAAAATCGATTCAACTTTATTTATATTTTTGAAATTCGTCTTGTTATAAACTATGAAAGATAATCTATTTGCACTTTCTTTAACAAAATATTAGAAAATATTATTTTTATGTCTTTTTATTTGTACAAGTGTCTAAAGTTAAATACAGATGATTTTATGTTGGAATCTTGTTTATAAATTAGTTATAAAAATTTCCATAAAGTGTCGTATCAAGGTCGTCAAAAGATTGAATCAAACTGTCTAAAGTCATATCACTAGTATAAATTCACTATAAATTATTTGTTAAATACACTGTTAGAAATTATTATAATTCGATCGAAAGAAAAGCAACTTAAAGGTGTTGTGTAAAAATGTATAAAATTTCGAGGATAATATTAAATAATTTTCAAGGAAATTCGTCAACAGCATTCCTGATGTTTGGTAAGAACTCCAATACATTTGTGAATAAAGTATACCAGTCGTCACATCCTCCCAGTGCTCCATGTCGAGTGTTACTCACAATCCCTTTGATATAGTAGACTTCTTCACCATCTTCCATTTGCGGGAACATCAATCCAGATCCACTGTCACCTGTTGTTGGAATATTATATTTTAATAGCTCTAAAGATTTATTGCGGAATTGTAGCTAACCTCTACATGTTCCTGTACCATTCTTGAAACCACTGCAAAATTTATCAGGCGTAACGTATCTTTGAAATTCACCAGATTCATTACGACATTGCTGGAAATCTATGACCGGCATCTTAATAGACTTTAAAGTACTGCTTGACTCTCCATCAAATTCTGTTAGACCCCAACCTGCTACTAGTCCAACATCTCCTGCGGGAACAACTCTCTGACTTCCAAATTTTATGTTTAAATTGATACAGATCGGAATAATGTTAGGTTGAAAGTCAATGACTCCATCCAAAATCAATATTGCAAAGTCAGAGATGAAAAATCCCTCATATCCTTTATATCCACTAGCTGGTCGTAATTCCGTCAAGTTAAATGTTTGCGTTGCATAACTTTCTGTCTCATTAAAGTCACGGTAGTATTTACCAACAGTAATTTTATATTGGTCAATATTAGTGAATTTCTTCAGTTCTTCGTTATAAAAACAATGACTAGCACTTAAAACGATCCGCTTTGTTAAAATTGTACCCACACATATATTCATCAATTTTTCATCAATTAACTGGTAAATTGCTGCTGTCCATGGAACATCTTGAATTTTTGCATCATTCCCTCCAATCACGTAAGGCACAGACATTGCTGATAATCTGCCACATATTGGTCTACATTTGATTGATTTTGAGTCCCATTTGCCTCCTTCCAAACATGTGAGTGATTTTGAGCCAGTTGAGTTTGCTAATTGTTGGTAGCCTATACCACAAACTACCTTAGCTACTGTTCCTGGTGCTTGATCTCTATTGCACGGCACTTCAGTTTCATTGTAGACACATTTTGTTTGTGTCGTGTAGTCGATTGTCTCGTTTCCAGGGCAAAGCTCTGTTTTTAATAAAGCAACACGTAAAATAATCATAATTAAAATAAATCTTAGATTAATCAATTGAATCGGAAATTAAACGATGAACTGATGATAACTACTATGCAAATACTCACTGATACATTCAGGGAATTCCCTATTCAAATCGTCTCCATCACAAGTCACTACGTCATCTCCATTCTCCAAAAATGAATATCCAGAATGACACTGCACTCTTCCAGTTTGAAATTTTTTCATGTACTCTCCAAAGGATTCTCCAAAAAGAGCACTTACTATATCTCCATTATCAACTTTTGGAACTGAGCAAATGGCACAATTGGAGCTAGTAAAAAATCTCTCCAATGTAGATTTTTTGATTGGTTTTTTGGATCGAGGATTCCATAATTGATCAACGCAAACATTGTCAAATAGATTCAAGTAGTTCAAGCTATCTAATGTAGAGAATGCTGTGGGTGGTACTTTTTGGATTTGGTTATAAGATAAATCCAAAGATTTCAACATCTTTAATCCTTCGAAAGTTGATTTATTGATGTTTTTAAATTTATTTTTTGCAGCAGTGAGTTTTTCTAATTGGCGATTGTTTTTAGGAAGTCCTTCAGGTAAGGCTTCTAGTGCATTTTCGCTGAAATCTATTTCAACTAGATTGGAAAGCTTTTGAAAAAGCTCTGGATCAATAACAGTAAGTTTATTTTCCGAAATGTGCAACTGTTTCAGATTTTGAAGGTTGTTGAATGTTTTTGTCGCCAGGAAAGAGATTTGGTTTTGTGCCAGATTCAATTCAACAAGGCTTAGTAAATTTATGAAAGCGTTCTCATGTACGAATTCGATTTGGTTTGCCCTTAAAATTAGTTCATTAAGAGCTTGAAGATCTTTGAAGACTTTATCATTGATTGATTTAATTTTATTCCAAGGGAATCTCAACACTGTCAGCAATAGATTCTCTTTAAAAAAATCATCTGGAATATTTTCAATTCTATTTACGGATACTTCAAATTCTCTTAAGTTTTTCAAATTAGTTATTGCATTGAAATCTAAAGTCTTTAGTCTTCCACCAGTGAGTACAACTCGTTCTAAATTAGATGCAAACACAAACAGTTTAGACGGTAAACTAGAAAATCCAAAGCCAGACATTTCCAAAGCAATTAAATTTTTCGCGTTCTTCAAATCTTCTGATTCAAGAGCTTGCACATTTGAACTGATCATAAATAAATATTGAATATTTGGAAAGTCTTCGAAAAACTTATCAGGAATCTTCGGCATTTCATCTAGTTCAAAATGGAAAAAACGATATTTTTATAAAATCCAGGATTATTATTTGAGGATTATTATTAACTTTTTGCAAAAGCGCAGGTGACGGCACTATTTTGACAGCTTTTCTCATCATCATCTTTGAAAAATGTTAATGATGAATCTTCTAAGAAACCTTCACATAATGTTTTATTATGGTCTTCGCAATAATGGTCTCTATAGTCATCTGCACTGAAGATTTTCACTGTGGATAAAAGCACTATAATGTACTTGAAACAATAAGTATTCATCACAACTTTTTAAACTTTTTCACTTGAACATCCTGAATTTGATAAAGCTTTAGGGCTAATATTTAGTAACTTGATAGGTTTTCCCTAAGAAACACAAACAATCTGTTGAATGTGAAAACTAGTAATAAACTCAGATGCATTTAAATCAGAAATCTCAATATTGCAAAGAATATTGAATGAATATATAAATAAAGTAAACAAGTTTGAACTATAGAGATAATCAACTGTATTTGAAACAAGGTGGTCTTGAAATTTTCCAAGACTTTTGTAAAATCCCAGTTTACTATTATAAAACAAGCAAATATGTAGAAATTGATAGCTTTTATAAACTTTAATAGTCTGTGTAATTACTTATAGAGTACATTTTTTCAGAGCATTGCTCATCTGTTAAAAAAAAAAAATTATTACTGTTTCCCTATGCAAGGAAGGAGCAAAAACGGTTTTCTTTCACACTCTCACACAGGTGTAAAGCTTTATTCAGAGTCGTCAGGGGTTTAATCACAGGTATTTAACTTCCTCCAGTAGTATATATATTAATAATTTAATGGTCTTTAAGGACAGGTTTTAGGCTAAAAGCGATAGTTAACCTTCAAACCTACAAACTAAAAATAACTGGCCTTTAATGACACCCCAAAGTAATTAATATAAAAAACGATAAATCTTCGATGGATCTTCAAAATCTCCAAAACACCCGAAAATATTTTATTATTAAAAAAGATCAGACATACTTAACGACGTGGTCTCTTAATGACTTGCTGTCCCAGTTTTATACACTTGTTGATTTTTTTGTCGAAGATAATCTAATCTAATTTCTTATTAGCTTATTCAGAGTCTAAAGATGAACAAATCATGTTTAACCTTGATTTCACATCTTTTGAGAAATGATTTGTGGTGAGAAATCATTAATTGAAGTTCTCGCTATTGTCTGGTTATGGTTAAACATTTGCAGAAATCTGATTTATGACGAATGGTGAGGATATTTAGATAAATGTAAATAAAATAAATATTTTACATTATAAAATTGTTTATATCATTTACTAATAATTGTTGCAACTTTATTTTTTATTTATTTTTTTTATTTTTTAAAAGTGTCCCTCTCTCTTGAATCAACATTTTTCAAATTTTTTTGTCCCATCAACAAAATTTCCAATCTTAGCTCACAATTGAAAATCTTTGCAATTATCAACTCAAAGCTCTATGAGCAAAAAATCAAGCTAGAGCAAACGATTTTTAAATGTTCAACATGCATTTGATTGTCCCAAGTCCGCCATACAATTCTATAGTAAGAGCAAAATAAAAATAATTGGAGGAAATTGTACTGATTTTGCTGATTTGTCGGACTTTGATAATCTTTGCATGGTTTTGGTTTGGCACACTGAAATAGTTAATGAGATCAAAATTTGCCAAATTACCTGATTTGATGCTTAAACGTGACACAGTTGCAAAATTACGGTGAAAAAGTGTGTTAATGTTTTTCTGAGCGGAATTACCCATCAGACTTCCGAAATAATTGGAAGGTTGATGACATTGAGTCTATTGAGTGCTTAATAGATTTTGCTTTGAGAATTTATTACAGAAATTGGGTTATTTTGTTCTTCATTCTATTGTAAAAATATAATTATTCTTGGGTTAAAATATTCGATCAATTACTGAATGGTCACTGTAATCTATCTTGACAATAAAAAAATTCAAATGCAATACAATATGATTACAAATGAAATTACGTATTATAAAGTTAATTTTTTTATTGTAAGCCTTACACAATCCTGTTGTTCGTTGTTTATAAGTTAAGCTTTGAAAGCACATTAAAATCATTGGGAAGTAATCGTAATTTTTGCAAATTGAGTTGCAAGTAAATAATATCCACTTTCATATTACTTATTAAGTTGTTTCAAAGTCATTTTTATGTTTATTTTGTGTTAAAAGTGTTAAATGTTAACATAATTGTGTTCAATAAATGTACTGGACTATCCTGTAAATTTAATTTGTGTACAATTTTATGAGTTTTGAAATACATTCATTTTAAGTGCAATTTGAAGTACCATGTACGTTATTACGGATGAATAATTTTTTTCAATTATTATGTTATAAACAATTTTTTGAAAAATCTTCTCGTTAAAACACTAATAAAATTATCAACTTCAAAATCTGTCAACTATGAATTGCAACATGTTTCAATCAAAAATAATAATAAAATCAAATTTAATGTATATTCAAGTTTTATTTAATGGAGTACAAGATAAGCCACAACAAACATATTCACGTTTTATTTACTTGAAAGGAATTTAATATTTTTGACAACTTGAACATTCAAAAAAATATTATTTAACACAAAAAATATCTAATCTCGTTTTCCTGTTTCTTAAGTATGCAACAATGCACAATTTTAATAACTTGCAAACTGCATTTTTATATTGCCAGCAACCCGATTCAAATTTCAATCAAAAATGCATTGCTCTAAATTACTTTACTAAAGAAAATAAACAAACTGAACAATTCAAATTCTATGAAAGTAAATGAATTATGAATTATAAACTCAAACAATATTTGAATAAAATTAATTGCTTTTTCAGTCTGGTGATTAGAGAATTGAATGCATTCAACAAATTTCAACAATAATTCAAGAAAACTCATAAAATGCAGTTTTTACGTAATATTCCATATGTTTGCGTGTTTTATTTAGTTTTAAGCTAAATAGGGAATTTATTGAAAAGAATCGATTTTTATTATTTTTAATGTTTATCAATTCATTTTATTGGCAATTTATTTGATTTAATCCAAGATTTTATTGGTGTTTAAGGCGGTTTGGTTTAATTGAGAGATAAATTACGTTTTGTTGCACATTGTGAAGTGAAATTAATTGTCTTTTTTGTACCACCTGCGATTTTTAGAGACTTTTTTAGGTGACTGCTGGTTTTGTTGTCTTAAAGGCAGAAAATTGACAAATTGGGTTTATAGATATCAATTATAACTTTTCAATACGTTATAAAAATTGATACAACTCTAGAATTCTGATTAATGTTTAGATTGAGTTTCTTAGTGGAGCACGTTTCTTAATCACACCAATAAGGTAATCAAGTTCATAATAATTTTGAATTAAAAATCTAGTTCGTCAGTGATATTCTTTGTTAAAGAAAATATAGTTCAACTTTTTATTTAACAAAATCAAAAATTTTTATAAAAAGAAGTAAATCTCATAGGAATTTTTTTTTTTTTGAATTTTTTAATGCTCTTTATTGACGAATTTCCATATTGCAATAATATGAATTAACTGAAAAAAACTCAAATTTTACCATGGTAGTAGAAAAATCTTAAAGTTTTGAATTAATTACCGCACATTAGTTTTCAGGTTGGTTTTAATGATAGACGTTTAAAGGAGCACCCGCACTAAAAGTGTTGGCGTCTATTTATTTTGATAACCAAAAATTTTGACGTTAAATTTAGATTTTTTGTTTGAAAATTCTTTGAATATCCTCAAACTTGATGAAACTTTGAACTCCATCTTACACACGTTCTATAGGCCAACGACAATGAAGCTAGCATAGATGATGATTTGCAGCTCAAAGCTATTTTAATTGGAATTTTTTTTAGTTAGAAAATTTCTCAACACAATGGCTATATTATAACTTTTAATTTTGAATCCAATGTTTTATTGGAAATCAAAATATGTTCTCAAGATGAATTTTAATACTGATTTTAAATTTTATAGTTGATTTCACCTTCCATTGGTAAGCGTTTTCAGAAAAAAAACAATAATTTTAAGATCACAAGAGTTTATAAAGAAAACTTTAAAACCATCTAAAAAAAGTAACGTCGCTGACGAAAAACAACAATAAGTTGAAATTTTTCAAAATTGCAACTTCCCCAAACATTTTTTTTACTTAGCTTTTTATTTAAAAAGAAAAATTGGGATTTTTTGAGATTTTCCAATTTATGGTTTAAAAGTTATTAACGTTTTAGTTGTGTAACATCGCTGACGAAGTTTGATAAAATTGCGGAAAATTTTGTACTGATTTTAAATATTTTTTTTTCATAATACTTCATAATTTTTAAATTCCATGTCTCATATTTTCAAATAATGTAAAAGTTTAAGGGTTTTTTTTTTTTCTGATTTTTAATCAAAATATACCAAAAAAGCAAAAATTCTGTTGTTTTTGTTGTAATTTTAAATCTCGAAATTGGATATGAAGTAAACAACTTTCTTAAGATTTTTTTTTTGCAATCATATTTTTTCATCAAAAAAATAATTTTAAAATTAGTTTTGTACAATTAAAATTCTCAGAAGTATTTTAATTCACAAGTAACGTCGCTGACGGGTGCGTCGCTGACGAAATAGCTTTTACGGAACGGCGTCCCTAGGATCAACCGCTTGATGAAACAATCCAAAAACTCATCTCTATACTTGTTATAAGTATCTAAAGCGATTGTGAAATTATGGTTTTGATTCAATGAATTTTTTGTGGTAACGTCGCTGACGGCGGTTTTTTATTAATAACTCTTTTCCTAAATTTTTTAGAAGTCTGATCTTTTGGATTTAGGTTCAAAGTCACAAACTACGACAGTATACCAAATTTCATGTGAATTTCGAGAACTTTTCGAGAAAATGAATTAAATCCTTGCGAAGTAACATCGCTGACGTTTTGAGTTTGCCCATATATATTTAACAAAACTAAATTTATAGAAATTTCCCGTGAAAACTCAATTACCATGTAAAAATAAAGTTGTGAATTAATTACCGCACATTATTCAGTAACGACTTCAGTTTTTATTTTGAATTTTCTTTAATTTATGTTTTAATTCACCTTAAAAACTCAAAACACAATGCAACACAAAAAGTCCATTATTACATCACAACTGGACTTCAACAGTGCAACTCTATAGCTCAGTCAGTACATTGGGTACATAGAGTACAATGCAGTATAAAATTGTGAACAATTAAATTCAACAAAAAAGCATATTCACCGTTTTTACATTTTTTTGATGAAAAACTAAATTAAATTACTGAATTAGCTAAAAGGTAATTACGAATGGCGAAAAGTCGTGATGTAACATTTAGATTTGAGTACAACTTGGCAAATTTAATAATTTCTTAGACACTTTTTTCCGTTGATTGTGTGATTGTGTTGCGAACAAAAAAAAACTCACGCAACTTAGAAGTGACTGAAGCGTAATTTGAGAAGTTCTATCATTAAAATCGATGATTCTGCGGATTCTGCTGAGATTAATTGAGATTGAAAAATATTCTAGAAAGGTTGCCAAAAATTTTATGAAGTGTCAATTTATAAATATAACTGTGTAGAAAATTTAAAGAGCATATATTGTAAGACGTTTATGGGAATATCGTATCAATTGATGATTCTTCGCTGATTTCAAATTACAACGGTTTGGTTTAGACTTCAGAGTAAAATAGGCAGATATTTGTTAGAAATCATTTCATTTTAAAACGATCGCTAAATATCTATTGAAGTGCTAGTATAAATTTAATTAAAATAAATAGTAAAAATAAAATAATTTCATTTCACAAAAGATTCAATTAATCTCGCATCACAGCAGAAGAAATACCTATAAATCGAATAAACGGCAATCAATCAAATTAAAACTGTTAAGAATTATCATTTGAATATAAAAGTGTATGCTGATTAATTTATGATTTTGAAATCAAATCCACATAAACTCAACTCTGATCACTAGATAAATCAAACAATAAATAGATAAAATAGAACTTGTTTGTTGCGATTGGAAAATAGAAAATTCATTTGCAATTCAAAACCTGGGAATATAAATGAATGTCAATACAATTTGCATGAAATTAATGCAGTTTTATTATATTATAGGTTTAAAGAGAGAATGCTTGTGTATCATGTTTTTACCCTTTCATTCGAATTTATTGCGAAATGTACTTCGTTCCTTCGATCCTTTAAACTAATTTTGCATTTGAGTTTTGAGATGACCCTCCAATAAAGAGGACAACCCTCTCCCTGAACAACATCATATGAGTCATTTTAAATAGATTGCAATATGTTAGATTAGGGTTGATGCAATGCCCTTGAAAAATTGTAATTTGCACCAATCTTTGAGATATTTCTCTCGTACATATTTTTCATCTTAATTTAAGCAATTTAAGTTGCCTGACCAAAATTCCCAATGTAAATGATTTATGTTGTAATTTTTTTTGCATACTCCAAGCATTTATGTAAATGACTCTATTAAATTCAAACTTCAGCTATCTCATATAAGTATAGTTTTCGTTTTGCTTTTTCTAATAATTTAACGATTTCACTTGCGATTTATATGAGATCTCAGTTAACACGATTCTTCGTTGCAAATCATTATTTCTACCAGCAATTCGGCATATTTTCTGTATTTTGATCATTTTTGATGATTTTAGACTTTCCGAGGAAAATGTAATCACATAAAATAATTCATTTTATCGCGCCCTCAGGGAACATAGACTATTTCAGATCTTTTATAACGATGCAGTCTTTTTTCCGGAATAATAAATTGGTAACTTAATTTTGTAGAGTTATACTGGAAATTCCATACATTTTATTAGTAATCTAAACAAATTTGAACTAGCTGTAAGCTTGTGAGCTGAGCAGGACTTCTCCGCGTGTGGACTGGTGTTTTCACTTATGTTTTTAGCATTCCATTATATGTATATATTCCATTATATTTTTAAATATTTTACGAAAGATTAAACCAAAGATCCAAAACCCAACCAATTAACTAATTTAACGCTGCCTGTTGAAGCCACAAAAAATGCTCCGCAAACAAGCTTGCAACTGTCTAATCGACTGATTTCACAAATTAAAACATTGATTTGCTTTCGTAATCAGGATTAGTGTATTCATGTATTAAATTTAAAAAAAACAAACATTCGATAGACAAGCCACTTCAGATCAAATGACAATTTATAAAATAAATTAACATGGTTTTCGTGTTTAAGCTCTATGCGTTTTTGCAGCAAATTAGCGTGAAGAGAAATATAAATTGAAAACAACTTTGGAGACATAACACACTGAAATTGCTTAAGAAGTTTGTAAATGTTGCAAAAAATGTAGATTATCAATTACTGCAAATACTATATTTGACATATTTCACGTAAATCGAGTTAATATTTTATCTAGAAATCTGGTTGCCGATCGAGAAATTTTGATCGTGATTCAAATAGTCACCTAAACTGCAATAGTGATTCCAATTTATCGAATATGTCAGATAATCAAAATAATGCAGTTCGCCAGTTGAATAAACGAATAAAAAAAAACAACAAATTTTTTCATAAATTGTTACTATTTTATTTACTGTTAAAATTATGAATTTTGTTATTAATGAGATGATAAAACTATAAATTATGGCAAGTAGATAAAGCTGCGGCTTTTTGGACTTTTTGCAAGATTGTCGTTAAATTGTATTTTAATTCGATTCAAATCTTTAAAAGAGTTTTCATATAAAATTGATTTTAATGGTGAGATCTTTTTGATTTGATATTTTTATGGTATATTTGCTGTGAGTGTGTTTTATTAGTTTCTGATTGCATGCAAACTACAAAGCAAAATCTTGTTGAAAATCTTCTGAACTTCACATATTTCATTAATTTTGTTACTGCCCACATTATTCATATCTAAGTATCTAATAATCTAAATCTTTAAATTGTCAAAACATTATGACCATTACGAACAATAGGCAAAAATGTGCTTCAATTTCAATTGGCGATAGTTAACGAGCTCGCAAAGCACCACAAAGCACATGAATAGTAAAAATAATTATGGGAAACTTCAAACAAATATACATGATTGGAAACTTCAAAAGTTTGAAAATTACAATTTACAAATTGAAAAACTTGCGAATTTATGAAATATATCATTAAAAGTGAAGTTTATTGAGTTTTATTGTGTGAATGATTTATAGAGTGCAAGAGGAAGTCGTTGAAGTGAAATTTAGAGTAAAATAGGTGGTTTAACCTCTGCTTAACCTTTGGTGAAGTGTGGAGTGATTGAGTTGGAGATTTTTTACAAGGATTGATTTCTGAAGTTATTAATATATTTTTTTGCCATAGCTTCATGTATAATGTAGTCTGCAAACAAAAACTATCATTTTTATTAGAGTCTAAGTTCGTATCAACTACCAATGCTACCATAACATTTTATCAATATGCTCTCTTTTTCTTAGCAAACAAATTAAGAAAGGTCCCAGAGAATAGGCATACCGGCCATACAAAGTCTTAGAAACTATTTATCTATGGGCACTTTCAATTTTTAATTGTGCTTGCTGCTTCTCTAATGTGTGGCTGTGCGAGGGAAAAGTTAAAAGTTTCAATTTCTTCTCTGCAAACACATCAGAGCTGTTATTGAAAACATTATAGAATAATTATTTGTTAAACGTGTCTAGAAAACTTGAGTGTTTTGACTCTCAAGAAAACCTTTCTTAACAATTTCTTTTAACAGCAGAAACAAAAAAAAAGCGCGCACGAAATATGTAACACATTTCTATGATTAAATCTTTAAAATTTTCATGCATTTAAGATTTTGTATGCCAGTTTCACTCCATTCATTAAAACACTGAAAACTTCAATGATTTTGCAAAAATTACTGAAAAGTCTTGAGACACATTTTATGTACTTAAAATTTAACATTGTCTGTTTGCTTAACAAATTGCATGGCGATTGTTGCAAATTCTAGAAGAAAGTGTTTCGTTAGCTGCACTTTCAATTTTTCAGTTAGATCGAGTTTCTTACGTTTTTTGCAGTATTTACTGTATTTTGCATTTTTGTTTGGCAAACAATGACATTTTTCGAATAATTATGTGAGATTTGTTCAATTACTGCAGTCGTGGAATCTGGACTAGAAATACTCATGGAAATAGTTTGAATTGTAGTTTGACTTTTGTTTAGAATAGTAATTTTAAAATGCGCATGTGAATTGGTGCAAAAAATAACATTGTACTATTTGACTTACACAGTAAACGTAAATTTTTTATTTAAAAAAAAAAACATACAAAAAAGAAAGATGGGAATCGAGACCATCAACATTATTCCAGGATTCGAACCTTTGTATAATGAACGATTATTATAATCTTTCAAAGAATTTTATAATAGTAGTAATAAAAATAGAGTCCTCTTAAAAAACCCAATGAAACTCCCACCAGCTCATTTTTCCAATATAAGCACAATACTTTTATTTCAATTTCATTCAAAAATTGATGTCACGAACTGCCCGCGACTAAACAAATAAAGCTGCAAAAACAAATAAACTCTGAAAGATCAAACACTTTGATTAGATGAAATGGTTGTGAAGTAAAAATAAAAGAAATTGGTGATTATTGGTTAAGTGCTGTGTTTGCTTCTGAATTGAACAAAAAAACATTTTCCATGTAAAACTTTGTAATGCCTAAAAAGTTTATAATCTGCCGAAGCAAAGTTCACTTCTGACTTCTAAAAGATTTTAATTTTCACTTTTAGTTGTTTGCTAAAATTTTGTATCTTTTATAACATTTTTAGCGCAAAAAAGTCGTGATCTCAACTCTATTTTGTTTTTAAAACTAAATTTTCCATTTAATTAATTTGTTAAAACCGTAAATAGTTTCGGCGATGAAAACTGGCAAAAAACTCAATTGAAACGTTTTATCTGCTAGAAATTATTGTCGATGAAGTTTGATAGGACATTTACCACAATTTTTTGCAATTCCATGTACTTCACTTACTTTCAATGAAACTACGGTACATTACATTTTATAGTTTGTACTGGTAGTCTTTAGAAATTATGCAACTGGAAGGGTTATCAGACAGTTCATCTGGCGAAGTCTTCGAAAGCGAAATCTTAAAGGCAAAAGAAATGTTTGTTAAGTTATGAGAACACTGATGTAGCTAGTTGGATTGTTTGGATAAAATTGGAGCACAATAGCTCAGCAACAACTCGCTAGAGTAAGTTATAGAAAGAAAAAATGGCATCAACATTTCTGAAGCACTTCCAAGCATCTCCAAAACAAAAATTAAATCATATATTTAAAGAAATAATGAAACGTGATGGCTGCTTCAATAGCGCTTTGATTGAAAAATTACACCAAAGACGCAATGATTTGCAAGATTGTCGAGTGCATAAATAAATTGATCAAAGTACTATTTAGTAGGTACAGTTGGTGTTTGGTCCCTTCTTTTTATTTTTGGACGCAGATAGTATGGTGTTCTCTTAAATTAAAGCGGACGATGATTTCGATCTTATATGATGCAAACATTGACATTTCGTCGTTGATTGTTAAAAATGATCAAATTTAGACCAGACAATAAACAAAGCTTCTAGATATCATATTTTTAAACTATTATCTATCTCTGAACTTTCATGATACGATTTTGGTATCGAATAAGCATCGCTACAACCAGCAAACGTAACAAGATCGATAAAAATTAAACATCACGATTTAATGATACATATATTTAATTTTTAGCTTGTGAAATTTTTAAATCGAGAATAAGCGAGCATTTCAAGAAATATGCTTCTTTATGTTTGTTTGCATATTCAGCTCTCGTTTTTTTCAATATTTATTTTCAACTTGTCAATTAACATAAGCTTATAAATGAATTAATGAATCATTGTAAATTAATGTACACTAGACAAATATTTTTGGTCCAAGAAAGATTGGAATATTGGAAAAATTTCTAAAAACTGAATTTATCTTTTTAGTGAAATTCAGAGCACAAGTAAAAGCAGCATTTTTGACTGTTTAACGTGCTGCTTGTTCAGTTGCTCCAACAATCATAGGAAATTTCTTTTACTGCTTGATTGCTCTGTATGTCGTTGACCACATATTTCGAATAATTTGCATAATTTATTGAGACAGTTTTTGCTTTTCTTCTATGTTCAAGCATAATGCTCGTTTAGCTACTTTTAATGATCTAAAAGCGAAAAGAAATGTTTGTATCACCAAATTTACATAATTTCTCATGCTTTGCCATTTTTGGTTTTATGCAATCAAATTATCCACATTAATTTTGCGTTAATGAGAAGATTTTGAATGTAGATTGCGATTAATTCCTATGTTTCAGTACTAATTCAATCACGATCTTTAAGATTTTTTATTCTTAATCTTTCCAACTGATTATCTTGACTCTACTTCAGTAATCATCCATTTTCATCAATAAATAACATACCATTTTGCATGCATATTTGAAATACTTGTAATTACATGCAATACAAAAGAGTAAATTTGATTTTAATTATTTTTACAACCATTAATCAATTTCAGAAACTACAACAAATATAATTTTACTGATTCTTACAATCAGTTGAAATCAATTGCACATATTTATGCTCACTGCAAAACATAGTTCGAATAATTAAATTTGCAGATGAGTCTACGTTTAAATTGCTGGATCTTTAGTATTCATGTATGTTTCGTGTAAAATACAATTATGGCTAATTTATGGTTAAGTCTTCTAAGTTAATGTTTGAAGCACGTTCTCAGCAGTCGGAACAAATGTTGGATAATTAATTAGTCTATTCGAATTATGTTTGAGTAACTTGAAAATGTAGGATCGTCTTGAATTTAGGAAGAAGTGGTTATTCTTATAGTTTTACTTTTACGATACCAAATTAGATACTAATTAGATATTTATGTGAGGAAATGAAATTTTAGTTCGAAACATTAGAGAGAATAGTAATATTTAAACAAAATGACATCAAAAAAAATGAATTTAAATTGAACTTCTACAAAATTCTCCAAATAATCTCCTTATTGAAATCTTTGACCTACAAAAGGCCAGCAAAAGTAAAAGTGTGGACTGTTGGCGTCAATTCTATAATTAATTGAGCATTTTTCTGATCAATTGGAGATTGTTCTGCATCGCTGGAGCGATAAATTACTTTAAACTGCAGTTAACTCTAAATAAATAACCGCAGCATAAAAGTATAAAAGTAATTCAGTTTGTAAACTTGTAAAGTGTTGCGACACGTGGAAATGGAATTATTGGTTTCTTGTGTTTCAAATGTTGTTGGAGCATGAATGCAAAGGCAGTGGATTTAATTGCGAGTGGAGATTATCTTGGGAATTTTAACGAAACGGCAAAACAACTAAACCAACAGAAAGATTGAGATCATAAAGCAGTGCATTTTTCAAGTTTTCTTGGCAGTAAATTGCATTACCTACTATAGATTTATTTAAAGGAAATTGTACACTTGCCTATGCCTAACAATTTACATTGAGCTTGTCTTCATCTTCCAATCTTTCAATCCACCGTAACAAAAAAGCTCAAAAACGCAAAATCTTTCGATTTGTTTGAAATGAATGAAGAAATAAAAAAAATGCAATTCAATAAATTCAATGAAATTGCTTTGACTAGATACCATTTAATATTTATAAATGAGTGTTTTTTGCTGGTGCTGAGTTATCTGAGCCATACAAGCCAATACAAGCTATTTATCCGAGAGGAAATGGAGACAAAGTCGAGATTTATTTTTGTTTTGCATGCGATGTAGCTTTGGAAGAGCACGGTGCTTTGTTGCTTTGTTCGGCTTGTTGGACTTGATTAGATTACAAAAGACAGGAGATTGTGCTTTCATGTTTCTTTTATGTTTACAATAATTTCTTTTAATGATCAATTGGATTTGATGTTAATGAAAGTATGGATGATCGACAGGGGTTTTGATGATATTTTAAGATCTGTGTACTTGAGTGAATTTATTCTTCATTAAATCTAATAGTGTCACAAATAATTTTATTGCGATTTTAAATCAAGTGATGCGATATTAAATTTGCTAGAGAAGTACTTATGGTTATTCAGTGAAAATTTTTTACAACATATTTTCTTTGATTTCCCGATTTATTTCGCTCAAAATCACTAAATTTTCATAATAAAACACTTTTCTATCCCCCTAACCATTTTTGACCAGGGACCTTTAAAATTTGAAGGATCTTTGCTATGCTCCATACGTATTCAGTAACATATCAAAATCAACATGCATTCAATCAAATCCAATCATGATTTAAAGATCTTACATAAAATAGAAAAAATGTCAATAAAAACTTGACAAATTGTTTAATTTAATGATCTTTCACACATTGTAGGAGTCTTACGCAATCATTAGATATTTTATTAAAACCATATACTTCTGTGTAATATCATAATATGTCCAACTTGCTATTTCAGATAGCCGATAGCTATATAAACTCAAGGAGTCGCAATATCAATTTTCAGCAATGTTTGCAATATTCTGTAATTTACAGCAGTTGATTGTAATTTACACATGAAGTCTTAAAAAGCCACCAAGTAGGACAGTTGTTGGTTAAAACAAAAATTACTACAAAAACTGTTAGAAACGCAAACCCCACGCCAACGTTTATCAAACATGAAACGCTATAACACCCATAACTATCTTAGCAAATCTCTAACAAATCTTTAAAACATTCAGGTAATTTAAAACTTTTAATTTCCTTAGAAATATCTTTCACGGATCGTGGTATCGCGAACTTTTTTTATTTTGTTAAAAGTTACAAATTGTACAAATTGCTGGCAAGTCGGAAGTGAATCTATCGTGCGTTTATTATTATTGTGTTATTTTGTTGTTTTGCATGTTTCTCTCCATAAATCTTAAATCTTATTTAGAGGAATTAAAAAGTATAAATATTTCAAATAGTTCAAAAAAAAAACAAAAAACTGACAAAATTTAAAGCAAAAAATTCATATCTACATGACCAATTTGATAATCTCATTTTTGTTATTAATGATGGTAAAAATTATTAAATTACAAAATTGCGCACTTTATTTATGTTTATTAATATTTTTGTTACACATAGCTAGATTTTCTGTTTCTGAATTCTGCAGTCAAATAATCTGCTGACTTTCCATTTCGATTTGAAGAAATGTTGAGATTTTCTAAGAGAGTAGCTCTTTTGATTGCTTTTGAGAGTGTTTTGACCGAATTTATCAGGTCACTGTCAATATCCATTAGACTTTGATAAATTACTGATTTAACAAGTCGATTAATGATGAATTGATTGAATGAATAATTAAGACGCTTTGCAACTTGTTTTGATGAATAAAGTTTTTAACAATTTATTTAATCTTATTGCTTGATGAACATGAGTGGACAGTATAATTTGAATCTTTAATATGTTTCCATCTCAAAAACTAATTAATAAATTTGCATTAACTTCACTATAACCTGTGTGTTGTTGACCACCAAGATGCCCGTAAGATATAATAAATTAAGAAAGATTAAAATACTATGAAGTCGCTATTAAAAAGCAATAAAATTTCAAACACTCTCACTTATCTTAGTTTTCAGTTGTTTTAGGTAATTATTCGTTAACTCGCCTTTTTATCACTCAAATCATCATAAGTTATGCTTGAGGTCATGTTTCTAATTTATGACTGTGCGACAAATTGATGTTAGTTACTTACCATTAATTAAGATCTTTTTGTAAATATTTCAATTAAAATATTCAATTGCGCATATGGTGTGCAGATGATTAAAATAGGTTTTTTATTTTTATGGCGCTAATAGATCAAGTTGAGTTAATTTAGATTATCAGTAACATCTAAATTAGCCATCTTATATAATCACGAGACTTTTTGAGAAATGGTGCTTGACCATTTAAGCCATCATCTATATGTCATTGTGCGTGTCATTTTATGACACAAATTTGAACAATTCATTCTTTTTTCCATTTTATGCATTATGAACATTCTGAAATATGATTCAATTAAAATGTTTGAATTATTAAATTAATAAAAGCAACTCCTTCCATAATCATTCTTCGTAAACAAAACTGAAAAAAGCCGCCTGCATCTTTCTATAAAAAAAATTTAATTAAACCTCATGAAAGAAAAATGTCAAAATGTCTGCATGCATTGATTTTTAATTTATTTAAACAAATGACGCATGCCATCGCAACCACAATTCAATTAAAACGCACATTTCTCTAGTCTTCCACCTTGATTAGCTGCAATTCTTTGATATACCTACTCACCACAATTTCACTGCTGTCTCACGTTTTTGCGCATTGCTAACAAATCTAAACAAATTGTGTACTGTCAAATCGGAAGTAAGATTCACTTTTTTCTAATTAAATTCTTCAAATCGCGCAATTTGCGTGAAATGAGTCGCATTTGGATTTTTTGCTCATTTTCTTGAAAAACTTCAAAAGACTGGAAAAAGCTTTAAAAGTCAAAGTTGTGGCGGAAAAGACAACAGCGATTTATCACTAGTGATTCGCTTTAATAAAGCAATAAAAATCTAATTAGTTTTCTTTTTGTTGGCATGTAAATGTTAGGCAAACATTGTTAGGAATACTTTGCAGTTGTGCTGTAATCATATTATGTTAGTGATGCTTTTTAAGTTATTTATTTTGTGCACAATAAAGAAATTTTGCGGGGTTTTTGGTCAATTTTCACGTTAATATGATTGAAAGACTACAAGGAGAGAATGTAAATTATCTTGGAAGTATCATAAAAATATTTCTGCAAGATGCAAAATACCGGCAAATGCAAACATTACATGACATGTCGTCCGTCGTCTGCTATCTTCAGCCACAGAGCTCCTCCACAAATTGCAACAACCAGCCAACTTACGCGATATTTCTAATAACATAGTTGGTTATTGCAATTTAAGGAGGAGCTCTGTGGCTGAAGATAGCAGACGACGGACGATGTGTAATTTTCACCTTTTAGTAAATTGAAAAGGTGAAGTAATTGCGGCTTCTATTTATGATGTGAAATATTTAATATTCACGGCGATTATCTACAGATTGTCTTTGCTAATTTTTTTTTGATTTTTGATACTTTGTAGCAGTTTCTACAAAGGTTTCATTTTTGTGCAAAGTTGGAAGTTGTTAAACTTTAGATGTTCCGCTAATTGCTTTCTTATATATGCGGGTCAAAAATGTTTCAAAAATTAATGAACTATTTTAAAATTAGTGGAAATTTGGTGAGATTTTCAAAAGTTCAATTTATGAAAATTTTGATGAAAAAACCAAAAATTCGACCCACGAAACCTCATTGTTTGAAAACTTCTAGAATCTTAAGTTAAGATACAAATAAAGAAGATTTTATTCCTCATTCAATTTGGCATGGATTTTATTCTTTATTAATAATTATGTTGCACAAATCGCTACTAAACCGATTTCTGGTTAACAAATAACATTATAGTCCCAATCACAATAACTATATTTTTCATTAAATCTCAATGTCGCTGGACATGAAAAATAATATGCAATATTATTAGCACATTGATAGTATTTATTGCAGTCTAATGGATCCCTGAAAAATCCATTTCCTGGACAAATAAAAACTCCTCCTGGTGATTTAGTTGGAGCAGGAGTTACGGTTCCTTGAGTTGTGGTAGACTGCGTTGTTGGCGCTAAAGTCGGTGCAACGTTGCCACTCATAACAATGCTGTAGATCTTAGATAATAATGGATAAGCAGGTCCACAAGCTCCTCGGAAATCATCAGTCTCCAAAGACCAGATCATTGCACCTCCAAGATTATTATTGACTACGTAATTAGATTTAAGAGTAATGCTTTGAACATTATCAAAGCCAACCCATTGATTACCAGAGTAAGCGTAAGGTACTTGTTGAGTGGTTTCAAAAACGGTTGCCCAATTATTCAAGCAAATCTCATTGTACCCTAGAGTTCCAGCCTCACGAGTAAATTGTCCAGCGTAACCAGCGCCCACTGTTGCAGCTCCAAGACCACGATTACTTGTGTTTGCCAAAGTAAAACTTTTACCATAAGTTGGCATTCCGACGATCAATTTACTTGCAGGAGTTCCATAGTTTAACCAAAATTTAACACAAGCGTCTAAATTCAATTCTTTTTGCCAAGCCTGACCGTCATTTGGACCAACATACATAGCACCATGATTACCAGTAATTGACTCCCATGGACCATGTAAATCATAAATCATCACGTTAATAAAGTCCACTTGAGCTGCTACCCTAGCAACATCATACGATTTTAAAGCCGATGTTTGTGCTGCCATGACTGCGATGGAGAGTAAAAGATTTTTTGGACTAAGTTTGTTACGCAGCTCCGTCAAGAGTAGGATAAAGTTCTCTTTGTCGTAATACTGGCCGCCATTTCGTTGAGTAGGGTATTCCCAATCTATATCAATTCCATCAAAACCCCAAGTTTGGAGAAAAGTGACCACGTTGTTTGCAAAAGCGACGCGAGTGTTTCCATTGTTAGCTACCTGTGAATTCATTTTAAATGTTCTTTATATCAATTTGCTGTAAAATGACAATTAGTCAAAAAAATCACCGGTGAAAAAGCTGTTGACTCCAAGCCCCATCCTCCAATAGCTGCCATGAGCTTTACATTAGGATTCTTTTGCTTCAAAGCAATAAACTTCCTAATGTTTCCGTTGCCGGTGTCCAAGTCCAAACCTGGATCTAAGTATGTAACTTGACCAGCAGATGTCAATCCGAAGAAAGTGTAGATGATGTGAGTACAAAGTTTTGGGTCTATGTTGGCAACATCGAATTTTCCATTTCCAGGACGGTATGTGGCCCAAGTTCCATAGTAACAAACCACTTTTCCTGTGAATTTGTTAAATTGTAAGAAATTGTGTTATTCGATGTGTAAACAAATTAATAAGTCAACAAGTTTTAACGGAAATGTATAATATTCGATCTAGGTTGATATTGCAATCAGTTATACAGTAAATTGAACCAAATTGCAATTGCGTAATTGCAACAACAAAAAAACAGTAGTCTAGTATCAATAAATTATCTTTCCAAAATTGAGCAAAGCATTTTTACAATAAAAAGCAAGCTTGAGTCATTTTCCACAGTTAAAAATTGAAATTGAATTTCAGTAATATTACACAGATTTTTACATTAAATTTACATTTTTAATCTTCGTAAATTTCTGATGCACATGCGTTTTTACAAATTTATAGTAATTTTCCGGGTTTTTTTCAATTTTTCAAGCATTTTTCCTCAGCGGTATGATATTTTTTCATTTTTTTCCGTAAATTTCGCATAAATCAGTAAATTTCAAAAATTTTTGGAATTTTACAATTTATTGTAAATCTTTTGTTGTTTTGAAAACAAGCGTGCATTTTAGTAGCTAAAGTCAAATATTTCATTTTATATAGTTTAAACAGTGTTTATATCCATTAGCTAGGCCTGCATCTCAACTCTTTAAACTTCAAGTAAGTACCATAAACTGTTTCTATAGTGATATTTATGTCGAAAAAAATTCCAAATTAAAGTCATATTTTTTAGACTCTCTAACAAAATTCCTTGTGTTCAAAGACTGCTGATAATTTATATAGACTGGGATTGCGGCTTAAACTCCTGGATACTGGAGAGGTGAGTGAATTTTATAAATCTATTTTGTGATATAATTTTAAACAATAAATTTAGTTTTAGAAGGTTTTCATTCAAAACTTCAGGATGATGCGCCCTAAAAGAGCAAGTTTCGGTAAGTAATTATAATTAAAACATCAAAGATAACTAAATATTAACATATTGATACTTTCTAGATTCTAAATCGCATAAGATTCTTTTAACGGATATTGAATTATTCAGGATTGCCAAAAGATACCGAAGGACCTGGTGAAAATAATTTCATTTGAATGTTATGGTGAGTAATTTTTGGTTTATTTGATTGTTAAATTCTAACAGAAATTTTTTTAAGGCTCGTTTCAGGTAACTTTTGTGGAAGCAACGAAGATTTGACAAATACTGGTTATCTACATCATTTATTTTGTATAGTTTGTATTTTTTTTGTTAATGCATTGATTAATTTCTCTATGAAAACTGTAACATAATTTATTTCATAATTAAACATAAATAAACTACTTTAAGAAAAAGAAAACATCAAAAAAATTTTTTATTGAAAATCCAAAATTACAAAACAACTGAAATTTACAGAAAAGATTCGTAATTTTACGGCTAAAATATTTACAAAATTTAGTAAATCGCATTTACAAAGGATCCGTAAATTTACAAATCATTTGTGAATTTACGTACATTTTGAATTTTACATAGATAATAGAAGGCAACAAAATTACCTTCGATAATCTACGTAATTTTACGGAAAAATTTATTACTGTGTCCAGTGATGATATTGATCTCTTAATTTTCGGGAATTGTTTCAGTTTTCTAAATAAGCTGCTTACTTTGAGCTTCAACACTGTTTCCTGTGAAAGCCACCAAAGCCAACACGGCCAAAATTAAACTTTTCATAATCTAATTTATCACAATTTAATTTTTTAAAGACACTTCTTATTTTCAAACCCAATTTTTCTAGACTAAACCATCAGTTCAATTCACATAAGCTTTTATATCAAAAAGGTGTATTTGCACATTTTGTTTGTTCTTGAAAATCTGCATAAGTTGATAACGAACTTATAAAAAATTTACTCAAATCTCGGCAAAAATATTATCATGGTGTTTGTTGGCGTTGACCAATAAAATTTTTTGTTACGATATGGTTCTGTTTTTCATTCATGGTGTTTTATGAATAATACAATGTCTTTAAATTTATATCAACGTCTTTTCAAAAAAAATTTAATTGTTTACTTTCTAAAACCTTGCATGATTTGGAGAAAATTAAAATTTTCTAAAAATTATAATTTAAACTTTTGAAGGCGCTAATTGTGTCAATGTCATCAACCTTTAGAATGTATTAATATTGTTATTTTACCAAAGTGTTTAACCAAATTTGTTTGAGAATTTGTCATAATATTTTTCCTGAATCAGTATCAAAAAGTTTTTGCCTGCTTTTGCGTTGAAATAACAAAAAATATAACAAAAAATAACAATAAATATTACTCCAAGAAAATCAACTCGTGATGTTTTATTTATTTGATTAGTTCAACGTGAATGATTCTTGCAAACTTTAATTTTATTAACACGCACTCTTTTTATGTTTAGATAATAAAGATAGCATTTATGACTGATTTTTTATGAATATTGTGTACTTTTAAGATAAAGTTTGTTTAATTTGTAAAAATTACTTTCAGGCTGTAGGTCGACGTAATTCTCAATCGGAGCTTTTTGATAGACATCTATAATTTCTTCTGATTTCAAACTGTTTTCGTCCATTTCGTCCATTTCGTCCATTTCGACCATTTCATCCTCTTGAACAGGCTCATATTTTGTTTTTGGCCAGTCACAAACCAATATATCTGGATTGAATACAAGATCACTGGGACAATCCATTTTGTAAGCGTTTCCATGAGCACAACTATAAAACTTTTGATCATTTTCTGGATCGGGATGTAATCCATCGTTTGGACACTGAAAACCTAAAGGCTCGAGATCAAATTTAGGCCAGTCACAAACCGATATTAAGGGATTAAAAACGAGAGTAGCTGGACAATCGATGCTGTAAGCGGTTCCAAAGGAACAACTATAAAATTTGTGTTTGTCTGCAGGGTCTGCGTGTAATCCATCTCCAGGACATTCAAACCCAGTGGGGAAATTTACTCTTTTCTCAATTTCAACTTCGTCTTGTACATCAACTATTGGAATACAAGCTTGTCTCTCTGGATCATAGATAAGAGAGTTGGGACATGAAATTGTAATGGTGTTCTCGGATGAATCAACTTCCAAGTAATCATCCGAAGAGCTCTGAAGTCCATTGAAGATACTGCTAATGAGTGGATATTTTCCTTCACCACAAAGTCCTCGGAAGTCATCAGTCTCCAAACCTATTTGATATTTTATTAGTGAATAGTTCAAATATGCTCAGTTATCAGTATACTAACTCCAAATCATTGCGCCTCCAAGATTGTTGGATTTAATGTAGTTCATTTTAATAGCCACACTTTCTTTGTCGTCATATCCAACCCATTGGTTACCCGAATAAGCATATGGAACCTTTTGAGTTTGCTCAAATACTCTAGTCCACTTATTTGAACAAATCTGATACAAAAAAATAAATAAATTTTCAGCATTACACATTTTCATTAATTATTACCTCATTATAGCCCAAAGATCCACCCTCACGAGTGAATGGACCAGCTTGCCCAGCACCATTAATTTTAGCTCCAACTCCATGATCAGCTTGATTAGCTAAAGTGAAAGATTTTCCATACGTTGGGATTCCCACGATCAACTTACTCGCTGGTGCGCCCGATCTCAACCAAAACTTAACACAAGCATCAACATTCAGCTGTTTTTGTATAGCCGATTTATCAGTAGGTCCAGCATACATAGCACCATTAATTCCAGTTATTCCATCCCAAGGGCCATGTAAGTCATAAGTCATCATATTTATGAAGTCAACTTGAGCGGCAACTGCAGGAATGATATAAGACTTTTGAGCAGAGAATTCTGCACCACCAACAGCGATAGAAACCAAATAGTTATGTGGTTTCATTTGGTTGCGTAGCTCAGTTAAAAATAAAACCAAATTCTCTTTGTCTGCTTGTTGTCCTCCTCGTTGGTTAGGATACTCCCAATCTTTGATATAATAAAATTTATTAATTTTGCAAGTTAAGTTTTGAATGATTTTTGCATTACCCAAATCGAAGCCATCAAATCCAAACTTCTGAGTAAATGCAACGATGTTTTTGGCTAATGTTGATCGTGTGGAGGGATTGGCAACAACCTAGTAAAAAATTTTGGGTTTATTTTATCTTGGAAGTGTCTGAGAATATAATTACATGTGAAAAGATAGTAGATCCAAAATTCCAGCCACCCGCTGCAAACATCAGCTTCACGTTCGGATTTATTGCCTTAAGATTCATAAACTTCTTGATGTTTCCTGTTAAAAATTAACTAGCTTATAATATTTTTCATAATAAAACTGTTTCAAATAAACCTCTTCCATAGTTATCTTCCAAGTCCAAGTAAGGGTCCAAGCTTTTAACATCTCCTGCCTCAGTTACTCCAAAGAAAGTATAGATAATGTGAGTGCAAATTTTTGGGTCTATGTTGGCAACATCAAATTTTCCATTTCCTGGTCGGTAAGTAGCCCAAGTTCCATAGTAGCAAACCACTTTTTCTGAAATATGAATATGGTTTTTTATAAGATGACCAACAATCAAGATTGAAGATACACAAAGTTCTAAAATATTCTAAAATGCACTCACGTTGGGCTTTGGTCGAAATCGCACAAAAAGTCACCAACAAAAATACTGAAAGCACTAATCTTTTCATATTTACTTCGCCAACTTATAATTGAATATAACTGAACTAAATATTGTAAATGTTCGTTCTTTTATTTGAAAAAAAAAACTCTATTTCTGTTGACAAATGAACGTTTGAATTAAATTAAATTTGGTAGAATTTTGCTCTAAACAAATATATTTTAGAATGAGCAATATCCTGGCAGCTTTGTTTACACAATGCGATATTTTAGTGACTCTGGTGGTTTACTTTATATTTTTCTGAATAAATTTGGAATATTAATACATTAAAGCCTTATCTACTCTGTGATACTGTTTTTCAATAATTTGCATAAAAAAAGTTATCAGGTTCATGAAAGTTCATTTAACAAATTGAAAATGATAAGAACTCATATGATTATTACACATTTTAATTATATAGTTGATGAGAATGGTTATTCATGCTTTATTGTTGATGAAATATTGTAGAATGAGCAAAATGCAATTACAAATAGTGCTGATTTTCAATAATTTTGCATACAAAAATTATCAGTTTCATGAAAGCCCATTTAACAAATTGAATTTTAATAGAAACTTGGCTTTTGAAGTGATAATGTTTATATTATTCAATTTATAAAAGTTATGCTGAATCAAAAAGACTCTTTCAGCTTAATAAAAGAAAAACATTTCAATTTACTGCGATCTTCATAGAGCTTTTTACGAGCTTTTGTCCCGAAACTTTAAATTTGAAAATATTTTTATCAAGAAAAAGATGGTTTTATTCGATTTCTTACAAAATGTTTACATTTAAAACTAATAAGATGCTTATGACAATAACTTTTACTAAGACCAAATCTTGTGATTAAAACTTTTTAAGTTGCGCAAGTTGATTATTTCTCCTTAAAGCTCCTTTCCTCAATTTCCTCCAATACTGCTTAGATTCAGGGTCCATGTCTTCCAGTGCTAATGGCGCTCCAACATTAATATTCCAAAGCCATTCGGGATATTCATTGTCAGGTTTGATCTAAAAGGTTTAAATTAGATATTGCATAAAAACTTCCTGCTAATATTTAAATTGTTTACCTTAATATCTTCACCAGTCTTGTAAATATTGCTGCCACATACAAAATTAACTAGCCGGTTAGCATCTGTTTCTACTGGCATGATCTTCTTTTCTGCTATTGGTCCCAGTTTGCCCATTTTCTTCTTTTTAGCTCCGAGTGCTAGAAAAATTTCATTTTTAACCTCACAGAACTGTAATTAAGGAATAAATTACTTACCAGCAACTGGTTTTGCATAACTTCTAGTGATGACACTTTGTGGTGGACTTACAGTTGTTATCCGCATAGAATTCAGCAAGTTGCTAAGCTTCAAATAGTTCATTTTGGTTGAAATATTTTTTTTCGGTCTCGCAAATTATTTCCTTTTCAAAACAATAACAAAGAGTCGGCGCGGGAAATCCGATTCTGAATTTTTGCCCTTCGGAAGTTTGAAAAGTACGATTGCTGCAACCGGGGATACATAACGGTTCAACGTTTTTGATAAATTCTCTTCAATCCAACTTTAATCTTTATTATTGTTCCCAAAACAGAAACCTTCATGCATTCAAGCAAGGAAATATTATTTGAGATATGTTCAATGCTATTCAATAAATAACTATGTTTGCTGCTCGATGATAAACCAAAGAAATTGCAAAGCCAAAGAGGAAAACCGCATGAATATTATTTCCACTGTAAATTCTGCAGTTGCAGTCAAGAAATTCCAGAAGCTTAACATAATTTGAATAAATTTATTGTATTGCTGCATGTTTAAACATGTCATTTGCACTTCGAGGTGTAAATTTATGTTCCGTAATTATGATATATTTGCAGTTGATTCGTTTTCATTCAATATATTAATTTATTGGTTTAATATAAAATACGTAGAAATCGATGATCTTCTGGATTTTTTTGCATAAAAATTATTGGCGATTTATCGAGTTTCTCTAAGACACAATACGATTCACTGCTAACCCACTTGGTCGCCATTAAATTCTCATTTAATTCCATAATCGATCAATTATTCATCATAAAAAGAACTCAACTTTCTTATTAAAAAAATTAATCAAAGATTTTAATTAAAAATTTGTCATCGATTGATTTCTTCTCGAAATTGGTTAATTTGCGATTAAATTGCCGATCAAAGTGCACCCAAGATTATTAAGTGTCATTCCATTAATTCTCCATTTGTTCCCATAAAACATTACAAGTTAATTAAAAAGCAACCAAATCGATTAGATGTAATCGAGAGCTGGAAGCTTTTCAGTGAAAAACAAATGAAAATTGCTAAATTATGTTTTATCAACGACTTTCTTCTCAGTTTCTTCAAGACTTTCGCATAATTAATTATTTTCAAATTTATTTAAAGACTTGATGCTATATTTTTGTGTGAATGAGGAGTGCTGGGGTGGATAAAAACATAAATCGTTAATTATGATTTTTCAACTTCCACATACTTCTTATGCCTTGAACAATTTCAAATGACATTAATCTTTTTGTTCAATTTAAGTATTATCATTGATACCCCTGCATTTTTATTGATCGCATCTCCATTCTATTTCCTTTTGATTATAATTTTGTTTCGGTCAATTAAATTTATGGTGTGTGATCTGGAAGAACTGGATTATATGCTGAAAAAGGTGTGTAAACATTTTTCTTGCATCAACATTCAATATTAAAAGCCCACAATTTATAAACTTTATTTTCAAAGCCATTAAACTAACTTTTATTTATTTTATTAAAGTTTATTCGTAAAATCAACAAGCAATTAAAATATAAAGATTCTTTAATGTTTTTGAAAATGGATTCAATTTTTGCTGTGGAACATGGAAATTGTGTTTGCGATTAAACAAATTTAAGACTTTGGGAATTATCCAATAAAACAATCCGAAATGCTTTGAAAGCTTTGGTTTGTTGGTTTTTGGTGATTTTGCAGCCATCATCATTAAAAAGTGTTCGCCTCTTTTGGTTTATCTTTACACTCTTTAATGTATTTTAATGCTTTAATTAAATCATAAAAGACTAAAGAGGACAGTCTTCCAGAAATGGTAAATTTATCTTTTTATATTTTATATTTGGCCACGGGAATGATTTGAAATTTTTTTGAAATTTAAAAATCTTTTTGAAAGTTTCAACACAATCTGGAAATGTAAAATCAAGACATCTAAACTACCAAAAACCTTTCCCCTCGACATCTTTTAAAAATATATTTAACACACTCTTAAGAAAACTATACTCAATTAAGAGAAGAGCTCATCTTACGAACGCTCCAAAGGTGTAAAACGAACATTAAAATCAAGATTTCCTCAATATTAATAATTATTAAGTGGTTTCTTAAGGCGTCTCGCATAATTAACTTGCTCAACTTTAATGAATGTGATTTAATTTATGAATCTTCTAATTACACCTGAATCATAATTTTGTTAAGTGGCTGTTAAATAAACTTGCTGGACCTATCTGGAGACATAAAAAATGTTATTGGTTATTATGTAAGGTACATATTATACTTCTGGAGGACAATTTTTATCTTTTTTTGAGGATATCAATATTTTAATTAACAGGGGTTGCAAAAGAAGTTTTGAGGGCATCTTAAAATCGTCTTAAAACCTTTATTATTACAGTTCAACCTTTTAATACTTTACGTAAGGTTTTATTGTTTTATATTTACATTAATAGAAAAATTTTTTAAACTCATATGAGTGTAAATTGGAATGCCACATAAACCAACAATTCTGCAATAAACAGTTTAAGGTTTAAAATGCGTTTAAGCCGCATTTAATCTGCAATAGATGTTTTTCCACATTATCACATTTAAAACACATTAAAATGCTAAAAACGCATAAAAGTTTAGAGCTATTAAATAGAAAAAATCCATCAGATGCAGCCAATTTCATTTAATATCCTTTAATTCACATTTAAATTACATTTAAACAGTTTAACAAACACGTTTAATATAATGGTTGATGTTATCTGGTTTATGAGTTTTTCAATAAATTGCGCCCCTAGATCTTCAAGCAGTTAAAACACAATTCAGAAAAAAAATCTAATGGAACATCAGTAGTCGAATTTTTATAGTTCTGTAATGATATTTTTTTATTGTGATATTGGATGTATCATTATGATTTTATTTATTGTTGCTGGCCAAGATCAATTTCAAAATACTTCAAAAAGCCAACCAATCCGTCATCAACACTTTTCGAACCTCCAAAAAGTCCACAATCATCGTTATTATACCAATAAAGAAATTATCACTAAATTAAATCTATAATTTTGTACAGCTTTTTATAGTTTCCAATTTGTTGAGCTGCTTGTATCATTTTGGATGAGAATTTTTAATTCATTTATTATTATGAGATCGAGAATATTTTGCAGGTGAAGAGTTTTGAATTTTAATATCGTTTTTATATTATTCCAATATTCATTTAAACCAAATATTGAGTCTCGCTAAATAATTCCAATCTCACAATAATTTGAAATTTCCATTTCTCACTAGTCATGATCAACCAAAGTAAACGCCAGTATAATGGCAATAAAACGGCTATGATCATTAGCTGAGAGTTTATGAGTTGTAATTCAGCTCGAATGGCTGGAGAGGTTCACACCTCTCGTAGCTAAAGTTCAACTGATTAGTTTCTGACAAACTGGGATAGCGGTCTTTGTGTAAGCTGGAGATGATGTTGGCAATAATGGAAGCGATATCATACTCATAATTTCTCATGCCAATATACTTTAGAGTTGAAACAAAATGGTGCTTGCTATGGTAATTATTAATCGATGATTGTTGGTTTTGGTTTGGAGGAATATTGCAGGAGAAACCCTGAGAGAATTTTTTAATGTTGATTTTTTGGAGTTCTTTCCTGTTTTTTAAAAGTTGATTATGGAAATTGAATTTTTTTAAAGTATATCAGAAGAGGATGATGTTCAGCTAAATTTATAAATAGAACTTCTCTCAGTGCACTCGCTGATGAAAAAAGAACTTAAAAACGATACTTTTCAAATATTCGCGATAAAATCCGCAGATCAACCAGCGCTGCCATTTAATGAGAATTCTTTTACCATAAATATTTATACCGCAAGTTTACAAGCATTTACAAAGTATTTGTGGCTTGTATTTGGTTGTAAATACTTGTTAAATAGCTAATAGCCTGCAGAATGCCGCAGATCATTTTTTTTCATCGATTCGATTTATTTCCACGCATAACGATTTAAAAACATTTTTGAAATTAAAAAAAAGATCAAGCATTTCAAGCATTTGAATCCATTTGAATAGAATCGTAATTTTGTGAAATGAATTATTATAAAATCAATGATTCTGCAAATTTCTGGTTGGAACGCCGTTGATCAGATTTCTTGTAATTTCTTTTGATCGAAACTTGTGATTAATTGACTTCTTGTGAAGTTGTGAAGTATTTGAGGTATTGAATGCCTTTATGAGTGTTTTTTTTATGGATGCTGTACGCGTAGAATACTGTAGATATCGAAGCTAAACGGTGAGCAGTAATTTTAGTAATTGTAATGAGAAAAATGTAATAAACCCACTTAATAAAATACAATCGAGGCTTGTGCGCCAGCTATTTACACAATGGTGATGGAGTTTAATGACTCATGGTGAACCATTTCTTTGGAGTTAATGGGTTTTTGTTGAATTGTATGATTTGTTGGTGGTTTTGAGTAAAAATTATTATTGCGAGGTGCTCTAGCGAGGTTTTGAAAAGGACTTTTTTTTTAACAATTTAGTTTGCTGAGAGTCAAAATAAAATATGTATAAATTTTAAATAAGAAACAATAATTTTCCCGATTGATTTTTAATGAGCAGCAAATGTAAATTCCTTCAAGCACTCCAAGAACTCCCAATCAAATTACCTTCAAGCCATCCAGCATCCAATCGATCATCATAAACGGTTGCAAGCGATGACTTTCCGAATCACGCTTCTCTAATTCAAAAATCGTAACACACCAAATTAAATGCTTATCACGCCGATTAATTAACAAAAAACTATTCTTTTGAAATCAATCATCGCATAATAAAAAGCTTGTACAAGCTTGTAGTTCTAGTTATATGGTTGTAAGTCCAATTTTCAAAACAAAAAGCAGTATGAAACTTCAAAAGTTGAGTATTCAGATAACAAACCTCAATGATTTTGCCGGAAAATAGTATTTGATACAATCAACAAAGATGTTAATTAAATTTTCTGGAATGAAGTTTTTTGGATTGTCAAAAGTTTGGTAAGCAGCTATAGGATGAGTTTTGTATTTTTTCAAACATTTAATGTTAATTTGATTAAAAAAAAAAATTTATCCTTCCAATTCAACTAGTCTTGTTAACAAAACTCATTATAACCATTAATTTGTGCGCGATTATAAATCAGAATTTAGAAAATGTTTAACGAGTTAACGAGGCTTGAAGTTGTTTTTATGTGAAACCCAAAAAAGCCTCCAAAATGGATAGAAGATTGAAAAAGTCGAATTAAAAATCATATTGTTTGATTTTATTATTTTTCATTGTATCCAAGCAATGACGAGGTGTTTTCTATTTGTTTCTATATTTTTTGCATCTCTTTTGAGGAATCTGAAATTATCTGGAATATCTGAAAACATCGAAAATTTACCGAGAGCTCACAATTTAACTATTTAGGCAATGATGCAGCACAAAAATACTTTGTTGAGCTTGTTGATCGCTTGTGCAGAGAAATTTAATGTTTTGAAACAAATAGCATGTTCCTTCAGTTCTCAAAATATTTTTAATTTGTCTTATTTTTTTATTTTCTGATTTTGAGATAAATGCTTTAGATCGGTTACAGGGAAGGTGTGAAGAAATCGATTTAAAATTTCACAGAATCGACGGCCAATTTGTAACAAAGCGCTTGAGACACACTCTCTTAGAGAAAATTAATCGGTTTTTGTGGTTTAATTAAATTTTTCTGTAGGTTTGGTTTAAATTTCCATAATATAGGGCACCGTTTAATCAGAAGTGTAAGGTTTTGTTTTTTAACGGAACTTAGTCTGGCTGTGTTTTGAATTGTGATTAGTTTTTCATTTTTTTGTTATGTTGATTTATGTATTATAATAAACAAAATATTATTCAAATTGATTATAAATTTCATTGTAATATGTCACAATTTATTTAAAATTGACCGAAAATTATTTAAAATTTGTTCAAATTTATCAAGACTCATAAAAATTTTAATAGTCGAAAATTTTTATTGCTTTTCATTTTTCAAAAATATTCTCAAGTAAAATATACAATAAAATGACATGTGTGCACTTGTTCGCTCTCTTAGAGGGGCATATTGTAAGAAAAGAAATATTGAAAGATTTATTCGTCGATTAGCTTCTTTTTGTAATTTACTGATATTTTTCAATATACAGTACACTGTAATCTTTATGCAATACTATCCCCTGTACAGAGTTCCTACTCAGAGAAAAGTGAGTGCATGAGAGGACCAACGAAACTAAAACTCACAATTAGAAAAATGTTCATCTGAGTGCACACATTTTCATCAAATACTTTAAATATTACAAAATAATAAATATCTACTTTTGGTCGATAAATAATTAAAAATTAGTGAAAATTGAGATCGACTCTCATAACAATATTTAAAAGAAACATATCAACCAGTACATATTTTTTGGAGACAAATTTTATAGATTTCATAATTTTGCGCAAGCATTGGTCTTGTTGTGTTATAAAAACTTGAGTCATTGTGCTGTTCTTTTGGACTAAAATTTTAGCTTTATACTTGAAGAGTGCAATCATGTGCAATGCTTTAATATAGCTTGTATGCATCTTTAGTGATTCTAGAAATTCGTTGAATTAAAAAACCTGTGCAAGAATTTGGTGTCCTAATAATTAAATCCACCTTTCTGAATAAGATGCCGACCAGAAATAATAGAAAAAATACGCAATTGGTGAAATCGGATGCTCAGTGCACAATAAGAGTGAGATCATGTTATTTCTATATTTAAAGGCATGTAAGAGAATAGTTTTTCATGCTTAAAATTACTTTGATTTCAGATTAACAAATTAGCGTTTGCATATACGACATGTCTGCAATTGATCTTTGTCATGCCTTGGACAACTAAACAAGAAGTTGGAAAACCTAGAAGCTTCGAAGCTCAAGTTAAGCAAATGATCGCAGAGAGAGTTTTGCGCATGGATCTTTCTTTGACGGTAACACAAATTAATATTACAGCCTTTGAGTCCGAGAACTTAAGTGTAATTTCTATTTTATGAATTTGTAGGGCAATCAAAAGTTCAAACTCAATGACTTGAAAACAGACTCGATTACCATAAATGATGATAATGGCTTGGACTTGAATATCTCATACGAAGAAATGGCAAAAAAGAGTTTGTGTAAAGAAATGGACTGGTTCTTGATCGGCATGATCATGATGAAAATGCTCACTGGGCGAGTATTTTACAGAATCGGATCAATTCGAGCCCGAAAAGCTCCACCAATCCCATCTTACCTCAAACCACAAACCAAAAGATTCCTTCACGCTGTTTTTAACAAGAAAATGCAGGCTACATTGAATGGAGGTGGTTACAAGAACCATGCGTACTTTGCAGGTGTAAATTGGAAAGATGTGGAGAAAGCTATTGAAAAAGATAATACTGTGCCCTGGATCAGTGTAAAAAACTCAAGAAAAATTGAAAAAAATGTAAAAAAATTTTTGGGAATAGATCAGGCTCCCACAGAAACAGTGGCGCATTTATGGCACATGCAACAACCCCAAAACTCAGGCATTTTCTATTCTTTTCTATTTTGCTTGTTGTTTGTGAGCCACTTCGTGGTAAAGTGAGTATTGAATATATGTTATTAATTATATTGTTGAAATTATCATTATTGAAATTTTTGTATTTTAGCTTGATCTTTTATTGGACCCAAAACTTTTTTCACTAGACACCTTCGCATATCTTTCATTGTCTAATTTTAATGAAAAGTTTCGAAGATTGACCAAAGATTCCACGAAAGGAACTTTTTTTAAGTATTCAGTTTAAAATTATTTGTCGTTGTATTTTTTTTTTACTTAGCTACTTGAGTATACTTAAGATTAATTATCTGATTTAATGTTTAGGGTTATGATCAGCCTATTTATTGTAAATTACATCAAAATACTCAAGACTATACCAAAGAAGTGTTGAATAAAAAGTTATTCAAAAATATGGGTTTGTTTGTTAAATCTTTGTAAATTTACAGAAAAAAATTTACTCAAAAACTGGTTCATTTTAAATTCTTTAAATATAATCTTTAAAGTAACAGAATCTGTTTTTGAAGAAAAACTACATCATCCAGAAAAAATTCCACAATTCACACATCTTCAAAGTCGACCGATTTAATTTATTATTTATTTTTATGGCTTAATCAAGTCAATAAAAAATTTGTAACAAATATATCGCATTATTAAAAATTCATAAAGAAGTCCATAAAATGTAAAAAAAATGTGGTGGTAGAATAAAACACGAATATGAGTTCCATTAATTCCATTAATGATTTTTCTCAACTTTTAAAGTTTGTGTTAATAAAAGCTTAACACTTTATAATACAGTAATACGTGGCTGTTATCGCAGCTTCCCGCAGCAAAAATTATTAAAATTTCCTAATTTATGAGACAATTTTATCGCTTTTGGCGGCCGAACAATCGTTTGATGATCCAGTGTGCGGAATTGATGCCACAGAAATCATAGCCTAATTTGTTAAATTTATTTATGTGGCTCGAGTGGCTTCACAATGCTTTTGAGCTGCTTTTGAGTTAAGTTGTTAAAGTCGCTGCGAGATGGTTAAGTTGTTTAAGTTACTGAATTATACAGTTTTTATTTTTTACTAATAGAAACGTAAGTTATTAATATTTGAGCTTCGAGATGATGGCAGCGATTTCAATAAATTACTATTAGAAACTCTTGAGGCTTGCGCGCATTAGCATTAATAGAGGTCGTAAATTTGCAGCAGCAATCAACAATCAACACAAAGGAGAGCAGGAATTGAAAATTGTACTTGTAGTTGGTTATGGATTGTTATGGATTGAAAAGTCAAAGATATGTAGCTCATGATTTGATAATTTTGAAGTTTCCATGAATCAGAAGAAAAACTCAAAAAATATAGAAAAAAACAAACATCTGCCAACCCCTGCCAACAACGTAACTTTGATTCAAAAGTGCCGAAAGTATTTATTGACTAAAAGCGAGAATAAATTTGGATGAAACATTTACAAAACATATAAATGGTTATTAAATGTCTTCATTCCATTTCAGGGCTTATGAACCATCGATCGATAATGCATTCAACCTCACCTACTTTATTATTTATTTAAATGCAATCCCTGCCTATTAGTTGTCTACACCAAAACTATTAAAGATATAACCAAAGTCTCCAGTTAATATATCAATTTAAGCAAATCAGAAATGTATTTTATGCAAACAGAATTATTATCAGCTCGAAACGCGCATAAAGTGGACTTAATTATTCGAGCCGTATGGTGAAATGGATTCTTCAATTTTTGTTATTCTCAGATTTTCAATATTCTTCACTTCTCTGAAACTTTATTCAGTATTATTGAATGTGATTAAATTTTATATTTAAAATTTATTCAAGTTCACAGGCTCTTGGTTTATTTTTGTTTCTTGCAGCTTCGGTTATTTATTTGCTGATTTTTATGTTTTTCACCTCGTTACTGATTATTTGTTCCTTTGAGTCGAGTATTATTTGTGAATGCTTCGCGTAGGTGTTAAGAAAAGTCCAATTGAATTAATTTTATAACAAGAAGTCACTCAATTGGATGCAAATTTGATACTTTTGGATGGTGTGAACTTTTTTTAAATTTATTTTCAACACTTTTTCTATCACATACAATATATGAGCATTGAGCAGTATAGGTATGTTTGGTTTTTTAAAATACTTTAAGGAACAATAACATTTTATAGTTTAAAATATTAATCTTCAAAGCTTTTCCACAGATTTTAAATATTATCAAAATTTTGCATTGATCGTTTATCGTTTATCGTAAAGTTTATGTAACACCTTTTTAAATTAATATGAAAATGAAGATATTAATATTATAAGATTTTTTTAACGGAACCACATAATTCCAAGTTTCAACATTCCAAGGAATCAGATAATTTTAAAGATTATGTAAAATTAAAAATCCAGTTAAAAACTGCTAAAATAACCAATAAATAATTTCCAATAAAGTTCCATATTTATCTTTAAAAGATTCTTAATAATTTGGCTAAACTCAAAGTAAAATACATATTGAGAGATCAAATAAAACCGCAGAACTCATTATAGTGAATTTTATGTGGAATATCATTATTATGGTTAAAATGTTATTTCCCAATTTTTTCTTTATTGGGTGGAATTATTATTGATTTTGTGTCAAAAAACAGGATATTTTAGAATTACTTTTCACCCTTTCATCAAAAACATTTGCCTAAAAAAGATTATTGTATTCTACATAAATTGTGAAAAATTCGTGATACCTACATGAGATTATATGAACTTAAGATTGATGCTAAATTTCACGCTCCATGTGCCATCAATTCAAAATCTTCGAATCTCGAGAACATGAAAATTAGCATGATAAGTATTTTACAAGTGTCTCCATACATATAAAGTCAGCTACCAGGTAGGTCTTTGTTTACAACGTGATAATGACAAATCTCTCAAGATCTTGTTTGAATAATAAAACACACAAAATATATGACGAACGTATTAGAAAAAAATAAAAGCATTTTTAAAACGTTTAAAGATAAATTGGTGTGAATAATGCAATCTTTCATAATATAATACATTTAATTTGTAGCTTCAGTTTCTTCCACTTTTATTCAATCAGATGTTCTTTCAAACTATAGATAAACCAGTCATAATTGCTTGTTATTTGTTGTTTGCATGAAGTTTTGAAGATGTATAGTTTCAATTTTTGTTCTTTTTAAAACATCTCAAAGGAATGGTGAATTGTAAGATTGATGATAAATATCCGTGGAAAAAGTCTAACTAAATAATGGAATAATGACTTTATAAATGGTTTGTGTGAGAAAAGGATCATAAATTATTATTTGCGAGTTGCTGCGTTTATCTTCCGATGTAGATCAAACAACATAAATAAATATTAATAATTATTAAATGATCTTCTAAAAATTTAACAATTTTTTTGTGATAAGATTTTAGTAAAAAAAAAGTCGGTAAAAACTTAAAATGCAATTTCATTGTTTTCGAAGATGTTTTTTGGTTTTTTAAGTTGCAGCAATTTCTACCTGCAAGCAAAATAATTGGTATAAATCGAGAATAAACGAAAAGGATGGAAAAATCACCTGCGCTTCAAAAAAATGATTTTGACTTTTCAGCCAGTCCTGATTTAATGGTGATGTCGAACACCTTTTAAAGCATTGGATCAATCAGGAAATGAAAAGCAAAAAGGGTGAATATTTGTGATAACATGGGAGATAAGATTCACTGAAGAATTTTTCAGATGAAGTGATAAATATTTATTATGTTCAAGTATGTTTAGAAATTGAAAAGGTCAGGAAGTGAAGTATATTGTCTGTATCCTCTTGAGTGGAAGATTAAATCGAAAATTTATTTTATGATTCTGTAAATTTCTCTGATTTCAGGGTTGTAGAAGTGGGTAGGCGCGAGTAGTCGCGACCCCCTTGTTAAAATTTTTTTCAGTGCAATTTTGTAATTTTGTTTGAAAAAACTCATCAGCGCCTACCTTGTTAATCTGCTACTTCTACACCCCTGTCTGATTTGGTGTTGATTTTGTTATTATTTTCTAAATTTAAATTTTAGGTATAAAATTTCGAATTTCGGCATTAAAATTAATTAGTTCATACTTGATATTTGCACAAAAAATATATACATGAACCATGAAAAGGATACAATTTATGGAAACACATGTAGTATCTTGATAAAAGGAATATACAAACTTAAATGAACTAAATATCAAATTCATTGTACGAGTACATTCTAAAGGAACATATCTAGCAACAAAAAATTATCATTTTATTATTTATTTGTTGATGCTTCAAATAAAACTTTTTTTAAGCGACTTAAAGAAAGTAACAAATGGTCAAATAATGAATAAATAAATAAATTAAAAAATTTTAAGAAATTTAAAAAACCATAAGAAATTTTATAATGATATGTTATGGATATGAAAGGGTTCTTGCGCAAGATTGCGATTGTTCATGGTAATGAATAGTATTTTAATGGTGACACCTGGACTTTTGATGTTCTTTTGAGCTGCTTTTCAATAATATTCTTTTGTATAAATTGTTTCAAATGTTGAAATTGTTTAAGTTGTTAAATTAATGTTTTATGCCATCCAGATTATTATCTGCTGTTTTTATAATTGGTTGTTTAAATAATTGAAATTAATTAATTAATGGAAAGTGAAGTTTGTTAACAAATTGTGATAAAATTAATTTGTTTTATATATTTTTATTGTTATGGTAATAAGCGACTATCAAAATAATAAAGATTTAATATAAAGATTGGAAAGTGTTAATTGATTAATTTGCATCATAAGCGAGTCTTATAAGAACAAATATGAACATATATAGATCTACTTTAGACTTTGTAATACAATATTTCGTTTTCTCTATAAATCATTTGCGATTTAGCAAACATTAAAAAACTGATAAACAATGATCATGCAATAAACTTACCAAAAGATTCGTGTTAAAAGTAACATTTTTATCGATGCGGCTGCCTTCAAAGCAAATCAGCGTTCAAACCACAACCGCAGTATGATAAAAATAATTGTCACATCAGCTCAATGCATGAAACTTTATAATTCAAACATATAATTTTAATAATTTATTCCAACTTTAACACCGTCCAATAAAAGTGTAGACAACAGTCTCTCTCTTTTGCTTGCAATTAAGCCCGTCGTAGTTAAAGTTAAGTCCCGGTTAAGTCAGTATTTGAGTAACGTGATTATCATTAAAATTATAAAAATTATTTTAAAATATAAATAAGTGTTTTTTGGTAGCTAAAAACGCAATTACCTGTAATACCTATAATACTCGTAATTTTATTCGTTAGAGAAACATTTGCCTGCCACAAATGTGATTGCAATTAGCTATAATTATATCTTCAACGATTTTTATTTCAAATGCATGGCTACGATTTCTATTCGACTTTGTTTAAAATCTTATATAAAGTCACGCTACTTTTAGGAAACTTTTATAAAGAGATATATATGTAAGTTTTCAGTTTGCACTTTACATAAATATCTGAATTACATTTTAAAATTGCGCAAATAATATTCAAAGTTTATTCAAAGTTTAGATTTATTTTGGTGGAACACTTGTAGTGTTCTTAGAGGTTTCCAAAGACTTTTGATTAATCAGTGATATAAACTGACTGCATGCGTGCAAGATAAACACTTTCAGCATCAAACCAATCTAAGACTACACCGGCTCATATCATCTGCTATATAACTATTTAATTTAATTTAATTTAATTTGAATTTTATTAAGTTTTTCAGCAACTAGGCTATTAAAACTTGCACAATAACATAATCAATAATAATTAAAAGAAACTTCTGATGGCTGGCACCATCTTCTGCTTCTTCATTCAGTTGTGGTTTGGTAGCTTTATTCCTTGCTTTTAATCAGTTACGCCTCTTGCAAAAGCGGGGTTTGAAGCTTTTCCTTGCTTTAATCAGTTACGTCTCTTGCGAGAGCGGGGTTTGAAGCTTTTCCTTGCTACACAGTAATGGTTTTTCCTAGCTGGTCCTTGCTTTAAATCAGTAGTGACCTCTCCATGATAGACTATAGAGAGCAGGTTTGGAAGCTTTTCCTTGCTTCTTCAGTAGTAAAAAATATGTTGTTGTTATTCTAACAAAATTCCAGCGGACTCCATCTTCCACCGGAACAAGTGTGTTGACCAAAGTTTTTCATGCCAAGATAATTGTTGATGGACACCTTAAAGTCGATTTTTCTTGAAATTTTCGCCAGAGCGAAAAATTTCTCAACTGACAGCAATGAAATTCAAAGTAACTATTTATCTTCTCTATTTATATATTAATTATTTTGATCACAAAGATTATAATTATCCCCATTCACATGACGTTCCTCATAGATTTGATGCTCGTGATGCATTCAATTTAAAAAATGTGCTCACTTTCATATGATTTTGTTGCTTTCATCGAAAATTAGTTTAATTTGGAGACAAGTTTCCTTTTTATTATTCTTGAAAAGAAAGTGACATGCATGCTCCGCAGATGATTTATCATTAATAAATTGAAGATTCGTGATGATTCAAGATCACCTTTTCAATAATAATTGATTGGAAATCAGATGTCGTCGCTTTAATTATTACAAAATTATTTTTCATTCAAATTTATGAAAAAAGAATAAACATTTCTTTTAGAGAAATAAAGCAAACAACGAATCCTAAAAGTTTTAAATTTCTGAACACCAAAAAAAAAAATGTTGAATAATTCAAGACAGCACAAGCAAAATTTGATAAAGAATCGAGTGTACTAACAAAAACCTTCCGCAACTCGCAAAAAACTAACAACCTAATTTATGCGCCCAAAAATATATCAATAGTTTCACCTGGGATTAGGAAAAAACTTAAATGGTTATAAGGAGGCATTATAGGCATATTAAAGGCACCAGCTAAATAAATTGACTATAATATTGAGGCAGAGTTAACATTACTTATGCTAATATTTGCTAATACGCTAATGTTATGATATGAGAGGCAGGTGAACATTTTTTGCTATTAGATCATCTCTCTGAACCACCCAATTTATGCAAACCACATACTCAACTAAATCGTATCATACTTGCTTGTTTTGCATATCAAAAAAGTTTAAAAGGAAATTTCAATATTTTTCGAACATTTTAAAACATTTGTATAATATTCCCCTCGCTACTATTTTTTTTAACGATTTCAACATAAAATCCTTATCTGCTTGTTTCGCTAAAAAGTAACAAGTGTATGCTAATTCAGTCAATTATCACTTGCTTATTTAGTTCTGTCTCGTAAAAGTGACACCTGCATTACTGTTTTAATAATTTGCCGACTTAAAGTGAGTTTACCTTTAAAGTCTTTAAACCAACAGTCAACTTTTAAACGGTTTCTGTGGAAAAAATTTTAATACAAAATTGTAAATATTGCAAAAAAATGGTCAGACAGTAGATAAGATCTGCTAAATTGAATTTATTAATTTTGACTTTAGTTCAAATATTGCTTAAAATTGCACACATTTTAAAATGGGAAAAAAGTTCCGAGCACAAATATTATTCTCTAAAAATACTGAAATACGCAACATTTATATCATAATTGGCTATTTTCATGTTATGACTTTAAAGACATTTTAACCTCAAATATATTTTTGCAGTTTTCTGTCCAACGTTTTGCTGAAGCTGCAAACAAATAGAAATATTTCCATTATTTGGTATAATCATCATTATTCCCCCATTAGTAAAGATTGTGGCATCAATTTGTTGTAAATATTCAAAAAAGGTGTTTGAATGGAAGTTTCATGTGAACAGATGCCTTTTTAAGGAATTTATTTTTATTTTTTTATTTTCGATAAATTTGGCTAATTGAGTAGTTTCATGGGTTTGCTCGCCAATTAGTGATATTGAGTGATAAATTGGTCATACCTTTTAATAAAGTCTTTAAATTTATGAAGTTAAAATTGTGTATTTAGCAATCAGCCCATTTTAGATATTATCACGTTTTTCAGGATGTGTTTGCATTTTATTCATGATGATCAAATCTTAAAACAAAAATTATGTTCAAGAATATATTCCAATTAAAAAATATAAAAGATCACTTTTAATATGACAATCATTAAAAAAACAAGTTAAACGCAAATATCAATTACACTTAAAATATCCATAACCAAGTAATTTCCAATAATTGCAAACATGTTATAATTAATTCCTGTCAATTATCTCACAGCATAAAAATGAAAGACTAACTTTCAATTACAAAATTCATTGCATTCAATGCGTTTTCTGCATCCATTGCCCTCAGCAACAAAACGCCAGTTGCTTCAAAAATTTCCAATCTCTACAGATCACTCTCTGACTTCTTCGAATTGATGTAAGAACCAGTAGCGAGCAACAGTCAAGCAGTCAATCTTCTAAAAAATTATTTAATCGTCTTGCAAAACCATATGTTAATAAAATAACATAAAATAAAAATAAATGTTGTAAGTTCACTTAATAGTTAATAATATAATTTTGCGTCTTGGGCCGTCAGCATCAGCAATCGGTTGAAACTTTACAAAACTTTCAATGCGAGAAAACTGTGGTCAGCACGGAATCTGCGAGGATCACTGTTGATAATATTATTTGTTATAAACGTTCATACATTTCATGGATCCCGTTATAAAATTTGAAAAAAAATTATTATTTTTAATCCTTAAAAAAGATAAATCATTGTTTTTGATGCTCCTAGAAGAAAAATTCAAATGCACTATATTTATAGTTTTAAAAAAAATAAATAACTATACTGATAAACTTTTTAACTGTGCTATTCCAAAAAGCTTGCGTGCTACCTAAGAGAGCAAAGTCGAGCTGAACGAACACACAATTAATAGAGGATTTTGAAAGCGATGGGAATTGGGAAAATCTTCATCCAAGCAAGTTTCAAGCAATTAAGTGATTTCTGCTATAACACACTCAACTGCTACGGATCTTCAATAAATAAGTGCAATTACTTAATTTATCGTTCTAAACGCTGCAAAGTTGGATGAGGTTGAGGTTGGATGCTTCAAACGTCAAAGTGAAAGCAAAAAAATCAATTGTTTCTTGTTGGATTTGCATATTTAAGCGGTTTGATACTCGATTCTATGTTTTTTATGGCTTTTTAGTTTTGCAGTTGTTAAATTTTTCTCATGAACATTTCAGCTGATTTCGCAGGTATTCAAGTAATATTGAAGTAATTACCGCAATGTTTGATTGACGGACTAAATTGTGAATAAAAATTTAATGCAGAGAGATTGCATTGTTTGGCAAGTTAATGTTGATCTAAATAGCTTAATAAATTAGCATAGCGATTAGATAGTTTGTTTTGAAGTAGTTAAGTAGATTATTTGACGGTTACTCCATAGTCTATTATATACGTGAATTTAATGTTATGTATTAATGTTTAATGCTTCTAAAGCTATGGTGGCGCTATCTTAAGTTTTTGAAGAATCCTTGATTATCTTCATCATGGACCATCACATGATTTATAATTATTTAATAAACCTTTCAAATATCAACGAGGACCTGAGTGTGTCAATAAATTCTTTTAAAGATTCCATCTTTAAATTATAAAGTGACAAGAAGGCAATTTTTATTTGCACTCATTCCCTTTTAACATCCAATCTACCATGTTCTTTAATTCCTAAAATCCGCAGACAATTCAATTTAAATGTTTGTTAAAAACAAAATCAGTTAAATCAGCGACTCCTTTCTCAGTTTCTCGCCTTGTTTTCAGGTTATGTTCAACTCTTAGCTGGCGCCATTAATTTCGTTTATTGAATATAAATTTAATTTCTTCCCATTTAATTCATTTGCCCTGCGATGCATTGACAATTAATTAAGAAAATTAAATTTTTCCGAGTTTCGATACATACTGGAAAGTGTTGCATTGCTGCAGCCACTAAATAATAGTATGTAATTTGCAACATGCGATACATGCTTGGCAAATAAGTCTCCAACAAGCTCGATTGAAAGATTCGGCTTCATGACTTTTGAATTTCGTGTTCGGGGTTTTTTTTTCAGAAATTTTTAAAATAAGTTTGAAATTTATTTGTTAAGGAGTTAAAAAAAATATTGATAACTTCTTCATTAATATACAAATTACAAGGAAGATAATTTGCTCCCAAATTGAGCCCAAAGCCATCTAGAAACAATAAATCCAACATTTTTACATATTAAATTTAAACGATGGCGTCCAAACCTTCTTCCATGAAGTGCCACCACACAATTCTGATTAATTTATTCTAATCGCAGTAATTGCTTTCCAGCCAACCAAATTAAAATGCTAATTTCCCCCTAATATCGCTAATACAGGTTATACCTTTAATACCGTACCTAAACAGCCACTGAGCCAAAATTGGTCGAGGTTTAGCATTTCTTGGCATGCGATCGCAACATTTCTTTTTTTGTCCTATGGTGAAATTTTGAAAAAACTATAAAGGTATCGCAAAATTATAAAAATTCGTTAATTTTGTGAAAATTCATAAAAATTCATAGAAATTATAAATGGTGTAACAATTTTTACGATTTTACTTAATATTCTTATTTTAGCATATCTTAATTGTGTTCCGCACTATTTTTCTTGTTTTTATTTGGGCTGGGCAGAATATTATTGTGATATTAATACAATAATGGCAATTACGCATTATCATAAATTTATCATAAATGCTATTTTTCCTCGGCAATTGCTCTAACTAATTACAGTCCATAGCATTTCTTTTTCTATATTAAATATTTTTTAAGAATGCATGCACGGCGTCAAAAATTTTTAATGGATTTTAATGGAGCGCGGCATAATTTAATTATCGTGTAAATAAGTAAATGGTGATACTTGTCGTAAACTGTAACTCTCTTATTAACGCATTTAGTTCACACCATTCCTATATTTTCATAGAATCATATACCTAATATTCCATAACTGGATAATTATAACAGCGGTAGCTCAGCACTCATGCCATATACAAGCTGAAAGTACTCAGTCAAGGTACACAAGTACACGAACAAGAAATCGCCAAAGCATTGATTTCATTAAAAATATTTATAGTCTTTATGTCATTTACAGTATTTACAGCATTTAGAGCGCACCACTAGTAAATGGTTAAAGGGATATATTTCAATTGAATAAGCAACTCAGCCACACCTTTTGTATATTTTATACCTTCTTTTGTTAATGAACTCATCGGTGTTTCTATGTTTATATGTTGCAAGACCACGCCACAATAATAACCCCCCTCTCTTTAGCTGCTCTACCGCTTTAATAGTCTTCTCTCTTTTTCTTTGTCGTACCTGTGTGCTTGCTGAGTGCTCCAACTTGCACACAAGCAGAAAAGCTTGGGCTTTCGATAGGATTTAACTTTATTTCAGTTTTATTCAGTTTTATTGGATTTGCGTTGTAAAATTGTAGGAAATAGTCTGTTCTTTGAAATTTATGGAGTTTAAATTGAAATTATGGAGAATTAATATGGTTTATATTATTCTTTACATTTATGTTTAATTTATTGTTTTAAGGGCTATTTTGTCTTTTAATGGGTATTTATTTAATCAATTTCCTTTAGTTATATTTATAACCACTTTCATGCTTCCGCTTTAAAGATTTATAGGATCATATAGATTTTGTCATATATTGTAATAAATATTATTTATGTTTAAAAAAAAGGATTTATGAATTAATCTATTTATATCAATAATAATCCGTCGGTACATTATACTCAAAAACAATCCTACTTGAAATGCGAGTTCAACCTACCTAAACCCTCATTAAAGATTATTCAAAAATCCATTGCACCTCAAAAGCCCACAAGCCTTTTCTCACAAACATTTCAAGAACATACGCAGATGCAAAAATCATCCACGTCCCATCAGATAACACAAATTTCTAGACTCGGGCTGATTGATTTATTGTAAAATGCAGTTCATTGAGTCTTTGTGCTTCAGCTTACCACTGTTTTACTGTTTTCAATATATTCGATAGTATATTCAATGCATCATAGTAAGATATACTCAAGAAAGAGCGAAACCGGCTTCATGGAACGAGCGATGACTTATGCGCGGCTATTCACTATGCGGAGCGAAACAAACTTGCAAACTTATGTTACAAACTTGAGTCGTTTAATATATTTACAAGCGATTGTCCCGAAGGAAAAATAAATTTCAGTTATAAAAAGGCAAGATTGATCAATGAAATTCAAAATTTTACATTTTTCCCACATTTTTGTGATGTTTTGTGGGGTTTAGTGAATGAAGCAGTGAATCTTGAATTTCAAGGCATGAAATGTGGGAAATGTTTGACGTCGGTTTGGGTGTCTTTTCTGATGCAGTAAATAGATTGAATGATACTTATAGTGCATTGAATATTTATACATTGTTTTGAAAATACATAGAATGATGATTCAATTCAGTTCATACTGATTTTTGTGACTGAATATTATTTACGATCAAATGTATGATTGTTCTGATCATTTTTCAAAAAAGCAAATTTTTAGTTTTAACCACATTACCACCATCACTTCACACTCCAAATCTAATTGCGCCCCAAAAATTACTTCAAAACAGCTGAACAATTAGCTTCAACAAAAAGCATGTGCTCTAACGGCCGCTAATGAGAAAGGCGAGGATAATTCCAGCCAAGATTGAATTTGCTGAATGCTCTCTATCATATTTCCTCAGTTCAACGCAATCTAAAGCATTTCCAGCATCTCCAACAAACATTAAATTTGGTTCGATTCAAGTAATAACCAGCCAGAATTGATTGTATTATTAAATTAAAATAAATTTCGACCAACTACCGAAAAAAACTTCAAAGTGCTACAAAAAAATATTAAAGAAACCCAGCATGTGTTTGTTCGTGCCTAAATTTTGTAAATTCGGAGTTGCCTAGAAGTTCCTCTGGTTATGGCCTATTTTCGATGGCTACACTTTGATTTGCTATTCAATTTAAACGGAAATTACAATTTTCTAACAAAACGAATGCGAAGGCTAAGATTTCATAAAACTTGAATGAAAAACAGAGTTCAAAGCCACCACTTAATTGTGGAGCTTAGCTGGAAGTTTATCGAATTACTATGGATCTAAACAAATTACAGAATCGCCAGGAACTTTGCAAGAAGTTGGTTGAATAAAAGTTAATTTAATTTAAAGCTCGTGTTTGCCTTCAAAATTTAATGCTTTATCATATTTTTTGATTCAACAGTTAAGATTTAAAAAGTTCAGTATTAAGATTTAATGATGCAAATCAAGCAAGGTAAGCACATTTAATTGAATAACTTCTTATGAACAAATCTGCAATCTTAATTGGTTTTTTTTAATTACTTAATTGTGCAAAGGTCAATTTACAAAAAATCTTATGCCATAAAAACATATTTATTCTCTTGCTCTGCCTTAAAACAAAATCAAAATTCTTTACGTAAATTATTAACAAAATGTTCAATAACCTCAAATTTATCAATCTTGAGTGAGTTTGGTTGGGTTTTATTGTTCAACAAAAAGCCATAAAGTTTCCTTAATTAATTTCGGATTAATTAAAATGCTGAAATGCATCATCGTTAAACTTTTGGATCAGATTTGATAGCGAATCGTGAATTAATTACATTTTTATTTTGTTTTTCATCAGATATTATTGTTTATGGTTTTATGGCAATTTAATATTTTATTATATTTTTTACTATTTTAGTTAATTCAATATCGATATTAATGGGAAATCAGATTTATACTATAGGTAGATAATACATATAAAGTGCTACAAAGTAGCAAAATAACCCGCAACTAACTAGTCTTTAAATTGAAATTTAATTACTGAGTAATTGATTTCAACCTGGCATCAAATATTTTAAATGCGTCAAACAGAGATCGGCTATCAAAACTTTGATTGACCATTAAAAAATAAAATAGTGAAATAAATTGAATGTGGTTTTATCGATATCTGGTGAATTTATGAGTTAGTTAAAAGGAAGGTGATAAAATGTATAATTTGTAAAGAATATTTATTCTGTTTGTTTGTATTTTCAAATAATAATTAATGATTTGAATCTAGTTCTAATGAGTTTTATTGTTTCATCATCTAATATTTAAATTAGAAATGGAATATATGTTTTTGACAAATATTATTATATCTTATTACTTATGAAAAAACATTAATTGTTTAAACCACCTCACAACTCCCAACAGCTCCAAAAAATAATCGATTTCCAAACCTCCAGTTGAAAAATCAAGCATGATTCCCAGCCACTTGTGATTTAATTATGAAACGCACTGCAATGAAAGCATGTTATTAAAATAATTGTCTTTATTAAAATTGCGCTGTAATCCCAACATGATAGCATAAAAAAGCATTAAAAACATTGAAAATCATATTATTATCGCAAAAAGAGTCATGAGCTCGAACGCAGACTGAAGTGCTTTCCGCTACCTCACTTGAATTTCACTTGAAAGTGATTTGTGGATTGCCTGATTGCCTCAATAATTCACAAGTCTTCAAGCGGACTTCAAGCTAATGCAAGTGTCTAAGAAACTCTTTAGAGACATCAGTCACAACTTGAAACATGCAACGAAGCCGTACATGTCCAGTTGACTTTGGAATATTGAATACCTCTCAGCTACTCTATTATTGCCTTATTGCCGAGCAATTTTGCCTTCCATCTTTCAGTTTTTTTAGATATTTTAACATTTTTCAACTTTTTTATCAGTTTATTCAGTTGATGTCGAGTTAATTCAGTGTATTCAGCTTTTTTGTGTTGCGTTGTTTGAGGCGAATCATGCAATAGTTCAAAATAATCAAATCTGAAAGTATTTATTACTGTGTTTAGGAATTTACGTATAGCTCAGGTCTTTTGAAAATTGTTAAGCTTTTTGCAGTTTTAGAAATTTTTGCACGATTTTTTATTTGGCAAAATAAATGTTTGAGATTCTTTAGAAAATTAGTGAAGATGTTTTTTAGTCGACAGTCGAATTACTCAAAAACTAAATATATGCTTAAATATTTTTCTATGAATGGAACAACATTTATGGAATTGTGAAAACATTTACATCATAGGTTTACTGGAAAGCTTACATTTAGTGAACATTCATCATAATTTTTAGGAAAATTCGAGCAACAAAAAAATTCCACTGAAACACTAAAAAAAAGGGTGTAAAATTAATAGTTTAACAACATATCCCTAACCAAAATTGAACCACTTCAAAATCACATTAAATTAAACCAGTTTGTGAGTTTTTTGTCTGTTCAGTGTTCATATATGTACAAAAGGTGTCAGAGCATTAAAATCAACTTTAAATTAAATTTGAAAATCCCGAGAATTGATTAATGTCCCATATTCAAATATTCCGAATATCAGAAAAATATTCAAATTTTCAAAAATACTTTTATGAATCTTAAACTCTATCGGACGTCAAGTGAAAAAAAGTTTTCGTATTAATTTTCTTATAATTTGGTTGAGAAACTTGTCCCATGTTTGTAAGTTCTTTTGCGTTGTCTTCACATTATATTGTCAATACTTCTTTAATTTTGTTTTAAATTGAATAACGCTATTAAAAAAGAAATAAACCACAAAATGGGAAAATATGTTCGATCATTAAGACATAAAAGAGAACTCGAAACGTTGACCAGCTTTGATGATAAAATTAAATAAACTTCAGAATGAAAACAGAATCCAAAGTCGTGAACAAGTTTCCACTAAAAATACCTCAATTTTGTGCTTCAATATCTGTAATCTGAGGAAATATTTGAAATTCAGAAAGCAAATAAAATACCAAATTAGTCACAATATGGTCAACGATTTATTTGGATTTTGGCTCCCATAAAAGTCCAAAACATGAAACAAAGGCGCTAGGAACCATAAATGTGTTGAGTCTCTGTTATCTCAATTGAATATTTATGATGGTGACGACTGAAGAAGACTCAAGTTATTGATCCAGTGTGGTGTTATTGATTGAAATTGATTTTTAGACGGAAAGCTTTAAAATTTTTTTGCGATTTATTCTGAATTTCCTTATACCTAATATTTTGCTTGTTTTATTTAATTTGTCATACAATTATTTGAGCTTTCTCAAAATTTTCCAAAAACCACAAAAACTCATAAACCAACAAAAATCAGTTCGATTTCCTTTACCAATAGCCATTAAAATTAAACTTTTCCGTTTTTCTGACCAGATAATTTATGTATTCATGGCCACTTGAATTGGAATATTGCTGGAATATTAAATTTAATCCACCAGCAATTATTAGCTCATAAATGGCTGCGTATGTTCGAGCAAGTTCAAGCAAACTGTTCATACATTATAGTGCCCCTTTTTGAGTATAGCACGCATGTTTGCATAATTTATAATGCACGTGTCGGTGTATTTTTAGGGAAATCAAAATGAGTTAAACTTGGGCTTTTATATATCTATTCTTATAACTTCATCTTTTTTTCATGTCTATTATAATTTGATTTAAACAAAATATTTATAAAAAGCTCTCATGCCATCATTCTAATTTCAATATCGCATTATCATATAAAATGTGGAAAAATTTGTCAAAGTCAAGTTTTGCGATACGAATCAGAAGGCTTGTCTACGCGATTTCAGCTTAATTTGGTAACTACCTAATTATTTCTTCCATTTTATTTCAAGCATCTTTCTTGCCATTTCATTCAAATCCCAAAAATTTCGGAATATTTATATTTCTAACCAAAGTTCTCACATCATTCTTAATTAACCATAAACCAAATTAAGCACAAATTAAACAATATTTAAACGGCAGAACAAAAACTGGAAAACAAACTCAAAAAAACTGAATAATTCCATAAACATCTTAATTTTCTGTTCAGCTGGACCATAAATCTTTGTGCTATACAGTATTTTGAAAAGGCTTAAATCTTCGCACTCTGAAAAGATCACGATCTCAATTAAAACATATTTGAACAAATCTTTGTTCTCAAGAATTGTTTCAAGTTGCTTGATTTTGCTTTAAGACTTTAAGATCTTGACTCTGCACAAAAGCTTTCAGTAGAATATTTAAATTTGTTGCAAAAATGGTTGTCTTGAATGTAAATGTTTGTTTGATTTTCTGGGCTTGCTTCTCAACGATACATCACCTTGTTCTTCAAAATAGCTATTAAATAAGATAATTTAGAAAATAAAAGATGTTGACAAATTTTTAAGTGAGCATTGTTGACGGAAGACGTCCATGAATTCTTTAAAAAGGTCTAATCATCACAAAACGAATTGATAGTTTTATAAGTTAAATTATTTTTTGAAGAATATAAAAATCACTACAAACACAAGGATCAAAGTCATGACAACATCATTCAAGGCCATGCTGACTGACATATTTCAAGCTCTCAATATGACAAAATTACTGTACCGTCTTATCTCAGTGCTTCATTCAATTTAATGTCTTTATTTTTATGAATCTTTCCATATATTTTAATCGGAGAGGCAAATTAAATAAACACAAAGCGAGCCGATACTTAAAAGTTGGACTTTTGGTGTAAATTGATTTTTTATGGACTGTATGAGAATTTAATCAAAATCATCGGGTTTTTAGTGTATTAAAATATAGTTTTGGGCATTAATTTGAGAATTAAACAAATGTGAAGTTTGAAGAGTATTTTTGTTTTAGAATTTCGTAGCTGGTTTGATTTGATGGAACAATTTTAATAAGAAATGTGCCTAAAGAATGAATAAAATTCATAGTAAATCGATTCATTAAAAGCTCGCTTTCCCACAAATTATACAAACATCAAAAAAAAAAGCGAAGAACTTTTTCCTCACAATTAATAATCAATAATTAATTAGTTTGATGGTAAAGCTACTCAAATTATTGTGTGATGTGAAACCAATTCGAAAACTTTATTAACTACTATAACGAACTATAACTAACTACAGCAGACTACTATTTCACCTATAGCAAACAACAAAAAGTTGTAAATAAAATCAATATTCTGCTATTAAATTTGTATTTTGTTACTTTGATGTTTGTGAGAACTTTACCAGATGTTATTGGTTATTACTGTTCCTTGAAATCAACACGAAACTAGAATAAATGAAAAATTGTCTGTAATTAAAGGCAGCTATGCTCAATCTTCATTTAATTAATTTCCCGTAATTGCTTGGGATCCTTACAGACTGTGGTTAACTTAAGAAATTATTCAATGGAAATTTTTTGCAGAGAATAATTTAAAACTTATTGAAAAAAATGTTCAACTTTCGTCATAAAGAGCTTTATTTACAATGTATCAATTGAACAGAAAAAAAGACAAACGTATCTATTAAAAAAAATTAACACAAAAGTCTCGACATATTCATAAATATTTTATTTGATTAGCAATTAAGTTCTCTTGAGTTAAGCGAGCTCAGTTACGTAGTTCAGTTGTAATCATAGAGGTTTGAACACAAACAAAAATCACCTGAAAAAATATCAATACGGTAATACCCTATTTTTCTGAGAAAAAGAAAAACGTAGGAAAACACTTGAAACACCTTTTTTAACCGAATCAACAACATTCTAGTAATTCTTGGAAAAAATTTCGAAAATATCAAATAAGCTCTGTAAATATTTTCTCCATTTTAAAACATTATTCAGCGAGTTGTTCACTCAGAATAATTAAAATAAATAAATATGGTTTAAAGTCTAACGATCAATTTTGAGCAGTAAAGCGTAAATAAGAATGAATACTGGAATAGTTTAGTTCTCCAATACGGCAAAGTTTCCACTTGAATAAATAAACTGAATTAACATTTTATGTGTTTCAAGTGCTTCGTTTGATAATTTGTTAAATTGAATTGAACATTTATGCATTAATTCAATCTACAGTTGAAACAATGTGTAACTGTAGTACATTGTCCAGTTTTTTCATCCGTAGAAAGTTAAGGCAAATCTTTATTATTTAAAAAGTCTTTAAACTTTAGATTGTCATTTTCAAATCGTTTAAAAAACCTTATAAATATATTTTATTAAACTAGCAAAGCATCCTTCCAATCCAGTCTTCCATCATATTTCCTTAATTATACAGTTCTCAACTTAAATGCAAATTTTTTTCATTCACACAATAGTTCACTTGAAAGTTTGCCATTTCCATCACACACAGCTCAATTACACAACTTGGAAATTTATCTACTACCTCAAATCTCACTCAAGAAGTACAAAAATCTACAAAAATTCCACAAAATGCTATAAAAACTGTTTAAAAGTATAAATATCAAAACTGTTATTAAATTGTATCCAAAAGAATTAACATATAAATGAAAAGAAATTAGATTAATTATTCAATTTCCTCATTGTAAATGCTCTGTAATGATGTTAATGCTCTAAATGGTGAAAATAGCTCACAATATACCTACAATAAAAATATGTTAATCCACTCGCCAGATTACAGTTATTCAGTTATTGCCGTGAACGAAATAATTAATATTTTTCATTCGGGTATAATGGTTTTAATGCTTTCCATGCTCTTAATGCTAAAAATGCCAGTATTGTGTTGTTTCAGAGTTAATTTGAATATTAACAAATTTGTAGGCATATCTGCCATTTCGATCAAGTGACTTGAAACAATAAGTTTTCTAAATGTTAGAGTTACCTATTCGAGGTGAGTGGATTGATGTGTTTGGGAGGTTTTTAATTTGCTTTGTTGTAAATTTACTATTTGGAGCACTGTAGTAAAAATGTCAGTTAAAATCAAATTACAATTTTATTAATAAAGTTTTCACGAAAGTCTTTAATGTAAAGCTCGTTATAAAAATCAATAGGAACGATATAATGAGCCATTTATGATGTATTAAAAATCAGAGTTTTGGGGTTTTTTACAACTTGAAATATCTAGTAAAACTAAAATAATATGAATTTTCTGTAAAATAGAATGAAGCACCACTACACACCATATTTAAAAGTCCAACGAATAAATAAAAATAAAATATCATTTGAAAAATCATAAAGCTCAAGAAAATATCATAAACCATCAACTAAACATTTTGCTTTAACTTACTAAAAACAATATCGCACACATAAAAGAACATGAAATATCATCAAAAACATTAAATGCATTAAAAACCCTGAAACCATTAAAAATTATGCGCAGCATAAATCCAAGCAACTTAACTGCTGATAAAGCAACTTTTATTATTATTTGCTTATTTTTCTCGCCACAAACATGTTTTCCAATATTGTTTTCAATTAACGTGACCATTATAATTAATTTCAGTTTAATTGACTATTTCCATTAAATAAATAAGCCAGCCACACCTTTGGCTGCCTTTCGTTGCTCTTGATGCTTTTGAAGCCACGCCAGTTTGAAATTATCCCTACTACTTTTCATGTAGTGGTTTTAATGCTGTTAATTTGGTTGTGTGCAAGCTCAAACATAATTGAGCGAGTATTGAATTACACAAAAAGTCAATATTTGCACAAGTGAACTGCTTTAAGGACTAATTGGTTGAATTTTTATGGTTGAAGTGAATTATTCTGCTTATTGGGGCAAATTATAAATAATAAAATAACATTGAAAATACGACGCTCATTCATTTTTCAGCAAGAAAATTTGCACTCAAGTACGGTTCAGTTGTCAATTAAGGCTTTATAACAATAAAAACAATAAAACTATTCCTGAGATCAAAAATATCATTATAACTTAACCTTAGTTAATCCAAGATCAAAAAATACCAAAAGCTCCTACAAAAACAAAATACCATGTTCCAAACCATACAATATCTATAATAAGCCACAAGCAACAAAAAAAACTTCTACACCAGATTATCAAGTCTCTTCCTCACAACAAACATTAACCAAACATTACGTAAAGCCATAAATACAAACAGTAAAGTAAAGAATAATTCATAAAACTCACCAAAAAGAGCAAAAAAATCCAAAAAAGGAAAAAAAGAAAAGTTCAGTAGGTGTGACCATTTAATATTGGAGAAAAGCAGCATATTCAAGCATTTTGATTTTTCACGTAATCTTTGCCTCTGTATGGTGTATGGTATACAGCTCTCAGAGGGAGACGGGTAGCTCTTTAACTGTGCTCACCTGTAATCGCTTTATATATTTTCCATGAACATATTCGGTTTCAGATTTTTTTTTACTTTGGTTGTTTGTTGTATTTTTTGTATTTTGGTGTGTTCAGTGTTTTTTATGGGGCAAGCTTACGGGTGCTTGATTTCTTGATTTTGCTTCTTGTTTCCTTTTCTTTTAGTCAAGCAGTCAGCGCAAAGAACTTTAGTCGAATACACCTCAAATTTCTGTAATATCAGTGGCTGCGCTCCGCTTGGACTGAACTGTATTTAGTGCTAGTTGAATAAGGCTATTGCATGAATATAATTGATTATACACTTAAATATTACCTGTGTATGTATTCAATTTTTTTTTTCGATATCCAACTGCTCAGCTTTCCAGTTTGGAGTTTATTCGTTGCTTGATTCGTAATTGATTGAAACGTGAATAGTTTAGTGCGACTTTGAAAGCAGTCGAGGTGCTCGGGAGCTGCTTAAGATTTAACAAGTTCAAAAAAAATATATTCTTAAGAAAAGAAAATAAATTATCCCGATAAAATATAATAAAATATTAAAAGTGAAATAATTTCAAAAGTTTTCCAAAAGTGATGCAAAAAGATGAGTGAAGATTTTCCCTCAAAAATTTACCAATTAACAAAGTGTGAAGCAAATCTAGAGAAATAAAAAAAATATTTGCAGTGGACGGATAATATAATGTTGATTGGATCGAGTATTGGAAGTGAATTTTCGCCGCTGCCCACGCCGTGGACTATGGAGCCACCAAAAAATCCTGGTATGAGTTCTGCTATATCGCCGAATGGTCAGTTGATCTTTTATTGGATTGATTAGATAATAAAGATGATAAGTTTTTGTGGAACATTAAAAAAAAATCAAAGTTAAGGATCCGTCGGAAGATTTAATGGTTCTTTGATTTTAATACATCGACTCAAAATATTTAAATTCAGAGAATAGATGTCAAAATAATTTAAACGTATCTCAATCATAATCACTATAATATGAAATCTTGAAAGAGAAAATAAACCTTCAGACAGCTTCATGTCCCTTGACTTGTTTGCTAAGTTTTGCAAATAACTTTATGTTTTCTGCAAAAAAAATGAATTGTACGTCCTATTATTTAAACTGACTTGTTTATTAATTAAATTAAAAATATTTTATCAACTAATTTATAAAAGAATTTGATCTAATTTCCACTTTGAAAAGTAATCAGACCACAGAAATCCATAAAACATACAATTTCCCGTCATATTCCCTTAAACATCAAAATCAAATACCATTGATTCGTAATTAACTCTCAACAGTAACTGGAAAATTGCTTGTGGAATTTTGCTTTGTTGTGATTGCTCCAGCTCAAAAAACATCTTACAACAGAAAAAGAATCCTATAAAACACATTAAAACATATTAAAACATTTTAGAGGCACTGAAATATGTCTAAATTAATTATTTATGACGTGGAGAGCTCTCACGTCGCATTTGGAAAATGTTTAATCAAATTGATGGTCGATTCAAGTCGATCGTGTTTTTATGCTTTTATGTTTTTATTTTTTTATGTTGCCAGTTGACAAAAACTGGAAGAAATAAATGTTGGAGCAGCAAATCAGATAAAATAGGATATTTATGCGATAAGAATATTTTCGGGAAATCAACGAAAAGTTATGTGGAAATTGATGTTGCTTTGTTTTGTTGAACCTCAGAGAAATTGAGCTTGCAGTCTAGAATATCATAATTGTGGAAAACATAGAATGAATATTAGCATACTATTGGAACCAAATAAATCATGTGCAAATTAAGATTGAACTCGAATTCCGAATAAAAGGTTTCATAAGCGAAAATTTCTTCAATTTATTTCAATAATTTCCCTGAATCTTATCATTATTAAATTTATATCAGAGTAATCAGGCAACCCCATTAAAACTTAAATATGTAATTTATAGCTCACATTAACATAACTCGTAACCAGTTCTACTCGCTCGGTCGAAAATATATTTTAATATGAAAAATTATGTGCCGAGAGCAAATAACAAGCGACATTATGAATATATGAATTTTCCCGAAGCATAATTTACAATGTGTGAACGACAAATTGATCAATAAATATTTAATTTTGTAGCTTTTTGTGATTTTTTTGCAATTTTTTGCAGTAATTTATTTTTTTGATCGTCAAGTTGTGATTGGCGACTTTTCATCAGCACATTGTCATTTAACGTCGTTTTTCTCGGGAATTGAAGAACATTACATGAATTACTGGAATTATTTGAGTTACATAAATTGATTTAATTAAACGCAAGTGAATACATGAATACATGAATACATGCAGTACAGAAGTAATATATGGTTTTGAGAGAATTCAGTGAATTTATTAAATTGTGATTCATTAAAATAATTTTTTATTTTGATTATTAATTTCATTAGTTTTTGATTTATGTACAGCATAAACGCAAACATAAGTGCTCAAATCCAAACATTAATATTTGGTGTAATTTATTTTTTAAAAGTACCTTTTTGCTTTATTGTAAAAAAAAATTCAACTCAACTATTCCCCAACCTCCAAAGTCCACCAAAATTAAAATAAAATTTGACCACACATTAGCAGAACTCGGAAACAATTGAAAATTCATGATTTTATCAGAATCTTCTGTTGTTCCTTTTGTCGTATCATTCAGAGCATCTCAGCATTTCAAACTGAATATCGACTCATCAAACTCAACAAGAAACGACATCTGTTTAATTGAACATTGATGATAATCAATTTGTTGAGTTTTTGCTGTCTTGGGAATTTTCTTGTGTTCTTTTGTAGAAAAATGTTTTGTTAGGCGTTTTTTAGGATTTCTTGGATGATTTTTGAGTATTTTTTAATGTGTCTGGTTGAACAAGAAAAGGTCAAGTTTAGTAGAATCATTAGAATTTTAAAAGTGAGATTTTTGGTTGAAGTATAACCATGTTGACCCATTTTTACCTTGTCGCTTTTTGAGGTGTTAAGTTTCGTTGCTATTTTTGCTACTATATTTGTTATTTCGACCTTTTTGCTCATTTTTATTTTGTATTCATGCGGTCAAGAAAAAATGAAACTAGTCAAATATTTAATGGATAAAATAGATATCAGCGAATAAATTTTCAAGTCTTTAAAACATAGAACTGCATTTGGAGATAGATCTGTGAGTTCTGAAGAAAAACATAAAACAGTTTGAAAAAAATTAAATTCAAAAAAATCAAACTTATCGCTCTTAAAAAAAAAATATCAATCAATGAATACATCACCTCGCATAAGTTGTAATAAAAATTATGTAGATGCGGATTTTTGCATGACTTTAAAGTGTACGTTTATATCACAATATCACAAAGAGCGCTTCCATATTCAGCCCCGCAGAATTATATTGTTCAATACCCAGTCGCATCAATAAAAGCTGAAAAATCTGCAAAAGCAATGAAACAATTTATTTGACTACCTTATTCGATTACTTTTTTTATTCTCGATTGGATTTTGGAGAGAGAAAAAAATATTTTAAAAGAAAAAAAAAACTGAAAGACTATACTTCGAATTTCGATCTTAAATGTTTTTCGATTGTTTCGCCTTCGTAGTGTTGTAGTTGCTGTTCGGCTGCCAAGATTGTGCAAAAAGAAATTTATTTATTATTTATGATGTTGGAGAGCAAAAAATGAGAAAGATATTCAGAAATAGCCCTGACAGACATATTTTTGAAATTTTTAAGGAAATTTTTAATAAATCTTAAATTATTGTTAAAATTTATAACTGTAATTTATGAATCAATAAAAAAGGAAAATACATTTACAGAATCAGGTCCTTGATATAATTAATTAAATAGACTTAATTACAGTTTCTATGAAATATTTTTTTTTCCAAAAACATGCTACCAATTTTCTCGAAAAAAACATTTTTAACAATTTTTAATAAGATACTGGCCAATAAAATAAAAAATCCACAACGGGTTAGCAAATCAATAAAATTTCCAGAAGTATTTTTCAGAGCTTTTATGAACTGCAACTACTTTTTCGAGAAAATTATAAACATTTTTCTTCGACCAAACAGCAAGTCGCGCATTAAAATGTGTTCAGCTTTACGTGATTACATTCCTGGCAATAAAAAAACAATTTAAAAGAGTTTTTCTTTCGCAAAAATTAACGTTATTGCATTATTGTTGTGCTCTGCAAGTTGTCACATTTTTTGCTACCTTTTTTGCAATGTAATTGTGTAATTATCTTTCGAGCACAATATTAATAATTTAACACTCTTGTCTGCGCGGACAGTAAATATGTTGATTGTTGTTAGTTGTTGAAAATGTTGAAGGCTTTTGGGAAATTTTAAAGATTAAAGGAAATTTGAAAGAGGATGTTTTTATTTAGATATATGAGCCCCTCAACTCACAACTTCAATATGTTTATGAGAATCGGTCAAAACATTTGAAATACAGAAAACATTTAGATTGAGAAGCTCCTAATAACATTTTAATAACATATCAATAAACACCCGCACTCATATCCAACGAAAAAGAATATTTTCCTTGTAAAGAAATCAAAAAACCTGCCTTCACTGATCCAGCTGACAATTGAATGGAAGCTAAATACAACACAAAATTTTTTTACAGAACTACACAAACATTCCATAATTCATTCAATTGTTAAGTTGTTAAAACATTTTGCATGACACAGAAATTCTATCAGTTAAGGATGTAAAGTGTCAGCGTACAAATTATGAACCAATTGTTTCTGAATTTGCTCTCAATAAATTATAGAGTCACTCAGTGCGGCGGCTGATCTTATCTTTTTGAACTTTTGAATAAAAATTTGAATTGGAATATAATGTAATATAGGAATAGGGTGGACCATAATGCAACATTGTTGAAATGTCACGCTCCCCTAGCAAATTTTGATTTAAAATAACATAAAGAAAATTCACAAAAAATTTTCAATTTTTTTGATGGACGTTTAGAGGTCGCGCAATCCATTTGAAATTTTTAAGTTTTTGAGGAAAAATTTTGAGAATTTTCGACAGAAGCCCTGATGAAAATTCGGAAAAATCTTAATTGTTTTTTTAACACTTACTATTGAAGAAAATTATCCCGTAATTTGTTTTTAGTTAAATTATACTACTAGCAAGTTCTATGAATAAAAGCAGTTTGACATCAAGAGTGCGAAAAATGAAAAATCATTCAAAACCATGTAATATCTAAAATATTTAATTTATACCCTTCAATTTACAACTACAATAAGTAAAAACGATATTTTAAAGGAAATTAAAAAGATTTGGCATATATTTGATGTTCACGAGATGCTTAATTCCAGTTTTAGTGGATCAATATAAAAATGGGTTGCATGTTGTTGTTGTTTTTTTTTTAATGTGCATTTTCTTCAAAGTTTATTAACAATTATCAGAAAAAATGTTATGTTTTAGGTCAAAAAAGTTCATTTCAAGAGATAATTGTTAATAAACTTTGAAGAAAAATCTAATTTAAAAAAAACAACAACAACATGCCATCCATTTTTATATTGATCCACTAAAACTGGAATTAAGCATCTCGTGAACATCAAATATATGCCAAATCTTTTTAATTTCTTAGAAATAACATTTTCATTGATTGTAGTTGTGAATTGAAGGGTATTAATCAAATATTTTAGATATTACATGGTTTTGAATGATTTTTCATTTTTCGCACTCTTGATGTCAAACTGCTTTTATTCATAGAACTTGCGAGTAGCATAATTTAACTAAAAACAAATTACGGGATAATTTTTTTCAATAATAAGTGTTAAAAAAACAATTGAGATTTTTCCGAATTTTCATCAGGGCTTCTGTCGAAAATTCTCAAAATTTTTCCTCAAAAACTTAAAAATTTCAAATGGATTGCGCGACCTCTAAACGTCCATCAAAAAAATTGAAAATTTTTGTGAATTTTCTTTATGTTATTTTAAATTAAAATTTGCTAGGGGAGCGTGACTTTTTAATACAATAGCATTCCCATAGTAGTCTGAACCACCCTAATATAGGAATCGAATGGAATTTGGAGGCGCCACTTTCTTTTGAAGTTGTGTTTGAAATTTTTTCTTAAATCTTTAAAAATTATGCATTGAGAATATTTTTGCAATGATTCTGTAAAATGATAAAATTATTCTTATTTGAATCGATCAAGTTTTTTTATTTTCTAAGAATCAATAATAGTAATAATATTTATCTTACCTCAAAGTTTAAAGCTTTTAAGACCAAAATCTTATTATCTTATTTCTCTATTGAGCTGCTCAATTGACTCATAAAGAAATATTGAAAAGATTCTATCCATATTCTTTTTTTTATAATAATTCAATTATACTTTCTTCACTTCAAAATCTCTTAGGAATTGCACAATGGCAAAATTTATGTAATCCGATTTAACATAAGTCTTGATGTACACAAGTGCATTTCAGCCAATTTGAGGCACTTGAGGTATTTTTAGTAGTATTTCCATACATATCCGCGATCATTCCCACCTTGTATGTGTTTGTCCAATTCCTCGTAGTACATCATTATGCTTGCCTTTATATGCAAAATTTATTCATGTTGCAGATTTTTCTATAGATTTATGTAAAAAATTCGTTGGATTATTGCGTAAATCAATTTGTGTATTTTTAATAAATCTGATAATATTAATATTCAATCTAATTAATTTTTAATGCCAACTTAAATATTGATGCACTTTTCGAAAGTTTCCAAAAATATTTATAACCTAATTTCGAATTAAAACTATATAAGCCATTCTGGTATATAGTTTTAGCGCTAACCCGACAGAAATTCACACTATTGCAAATTCAATATTAAGACATAATCAATAATGATTAGTGCATTTACGATTTTGCAGTCATTTCATGAAAAGTGTTAATATTCACACCTCGGTGCTCGAGCTTGGTGTTTTATCACACACCTTGTAAGTTTTGCATAAGCTTTATACATGTTCAGAATCTATTTTCTGTTTGCATTACTTGCATATTATTTACATTATTTTCATTATTTGCTTAGGCGAGCAAAAAGCTTTATAGCCGGTTTAAGGAAGAAAAAAATTATTTAAATATGGTAAATGAATTAACTGAATTATATAGTTTTTATTGAAAATTAGTTGGTAATAAAATCTGCCAATTAAACTACTATTTTTACACCGGACTTAAGCTATGAGAGGTGCTTGAGTATACACTCATGGATTATGGCTGGAATTGAATTAATCGATTTTATTAAATGATAGTTTAGTGGAAGACAGCTCTTTAAAAATATCTAAAACTAATTTTAAGACTACTTTTGCAAGATATTGTGATTCTAACATAAAATGTGTTTTCATTAATTTCAAAAATGAGAAATTAATAATTTTTTCAGTGTTTGTGTTCTAAGAAACTCTGACAATCAAAACATCTTAATCACATCAAAGCATCAAAATAAATTCTAAACTGCAGATCTCAAAGAAACCACTTCAATCCAATGAACTTTCAATAATTGGATTTTAATACATTTTTAATAAATACGATGGTTAAATGAGCCATTTATGAATTTACTGAATATTTACTGGATTTACAAAATTTACTGGTTCTTGATCAGTTGCTTGCATGATGCACAAATTACCGCATTGAGCACTTGTGAGTTTGTGCACAACTTGAATGCAATTTTAATTATATTTTTAAGTATTTCAAATAAACGGCAGAAAAATCTTTTCCTTTATATTATATTTTTTAATGGTTCGCTGTAATTTTTGAAACGATAATTGTTTGTCATTGAAGACACAATTATTATGCAAGAATGGGAAGTTGTGAGCACGCAATGAGTTTTCAGCTACTTTCCCGGTTTCTTTTTGTGATTATCTGTCTTTTTCGAGAGCTGCTCGTAATTATCTTATCGATGTTATATTATCGATGGAATGTACAAATAAATGCTGACCAGAAGTGTAATGATTTCATAATATAATCCTAGATTTTAAATAAGAAGATTGCTATATTTACATAGATGATAAGTTAAACATGGTTAATCTTAACTCAGTTCAGTGGGAACATTGAAAATTAATCAATAAATTATGAATACAACAAACTAATATTTTCTTTTCTATTTCAGTAGGAATGTCACCAAACCTCCCCGGATCACCAAATCAACTTCAGTCAGCCACAAATCTTTTTGGTGGCCCTGGAGTACCCAACGCTCACGCAATTGGAGCTTTGGTATCACAACATAGACTGTTAGAACTGTCCAGGTTCGGATTGAGGGGATATGACCTGGCTCAACACATGCTCACTCAACAAGGTGCTGTGTCTAAGTTATTAGGTGAATATAATATTAAGTTTATGATGATTTTTAATGAAGAATTTCATTGATTAATCAAAAGTTTCTCCAAAAATCTAACTTTCCAAACCAATATAACATGTTCTTAACCACATATGCGTAAACTGAGACTCTACAGTTCTAAAAACTCTTAAAAAAATAGGTTTCGCAGGTCGAATTTTTGGTTTTTGGGTCCCAACATTCATAAATTAAATTTTCGAAGTATTGCTATTCATGAACCTAGGTTCATGGATAATATTATTTTTTGAACTTTTTTTTTCGACCAAAAATTCTTAAGAAATTAGGTTTCGTGGGTCGCATTTTTGGTTTTTGGGTCCCAACATTCATAAATTAAATTTTCGAAGTATTGCTATTCATGAACCTAGGTTCATGGATAATATTATTTTTTGAACTTTTTTTTTCGACCAAAAATTCTTAAGAAATTAGGTTTCGTGGGTCGCATTTTTGGTTTTTGGGTCCCAACATTCATAAATTAAATTTTCGAAGTATTGCTATTCATGAACCTAGGTTCATGGATAATATTATTTTTTGAACTTTTTTTTTCGACCAAAATTTTTCGTGGGTCGCATTTTTTTTTTTTCGACCAAAAATTCTTAAGAAATTAGGTTTCGTGGGTCGCATTTTTGGTTTTTGGGTCCCAACATTCATAAATTAAATTTTCGAAGTATTGCTATTCATGAACCTAGGTTCATGGATAATATTATTTTTTGAACTTTTTTTTTCGACCAAAAATTCTTAAGAAATTAGGTTTCGTGGGTCGCATTTTTGGTTTTTGGGTCCCAACATTCATAAATTTTTCGAAGTATTGCTATTCATGAACCTAGGTTCATGGATAATATTATTTTTTGAACTTTTTTTTTCGACCAAAAATTCTTAAGAAATTAGGTTTCGTGGGTCGCATTTTTGGTTTTTGGGTCCCAACATTCATAAATTAAATTTTCGAAGTATTGCTATTCATGAACCTAGGTTCATGGATAATATTATTTTTTGAACTTTTTTTTTCGACCAAAAATTCTTAAGAAATTAGGTTTCGTGGGTCGCATTTTTGGTTTTTGGGTCCCAACATTCATAAATTAAATTTTCGAAGTATTGCTATTCATGAACCTAGGTTCATGGATAATAATATTTTTTGAACTTTCGTTTTTTGACTAAAAATTCAAAAAAAAATAGGTTTCGCGGGTCGCATTTTTGGTTTTTGGGTCCCAACATTCATAAATTAAATTTTCGTAGTATTGCTATTCATGAACCTAGGTTCATGGATAATATTATTTTTTGAACTTTTTTTTTCGACCAAAAATTCTTAAGAAATTAGGTTTCGTGGGTCGCATTTTTGGTTTTTGGGTCCCAACATTCATAAATTAAATTTTCGAAGTATTGCTATTCATGAACCTAGGTTCATGGATAATATTATTTTTTGAACTTTTTTTTTCGACCAAAAATTCTTAAGAAATTTTCGCATTTTTGAATTAAATTTTTTTTTTTCATGAACCTAGGTTCATGGAAAATTTTTGAACTTTTTTTTTCGACCAAAAATTCTTAAGAAATTAGGTTTCGTGGGTCGCATTTTTGGTTTTTGGGTCCCAACATTCATAAATTTTTCGAAGTATTGCTATTCATGAACCTAGGTTCATGGATAATATTATTTTTTGAACTTTTTTTTTTCGACTAAAAATTCTCAAGAAATTAGGTTTCGTGGGTCGCATTTTTGGTTTTTGGGTCCCAACATTCATAAATTAAATTTTCGAAGTATTGCTATTCATGAACCTAGGTTCATGGATAATATTATTTTTTGAACTTTTTTTTTCGACCAAAAATTCTTAAGAAATTAGGTTTCGTGGGTCGCATTTTTGGTTTTTGGGTCCCAACATTCATAAATTAAATTTTCGAAGTATTGTTATTCATGAACCTAGGTTCATTGATAATATTATTTTTGGAACTTTTTTTTTCGACTAAAAATTCTTAAAAAATTAGGTTTCGTGGGTCGCATTTTTGGTTTTTGGGTCCCAACATTCATAAATTTTTCGAAGTATTGCTATTCATGAACCTAGGTTCATGGATAATATTATTTTTTGAACTTTTTTTTTTCGACTAAAAATTCTCAAGAAATTAGGTTTCGTGGGTCGCATTTTTGGTTTTTGGGTCCCAACATTCATAAATTAAATTTTCGAAGTATTGCTATTCATGAACCTAGGTTCATGGATAATAATATTTTTTGAACTTTGGTTTTTTGACTAAAAATTCTTAAGAAATTAGGTTTCGCGGGTCGCATTTTTGGTTTTTGGGTCCCAACATTCATAAATTAAATTTTCGAAGTATTGCTATTTATGAACCTAGGTTCATGGATAATAATATTTTTTGAACTTTCGTTTTTTGACTAAAAATTCAAAAAAAATTAGGTTTCGCGGTTCGAATTTTTAGATTTTGGGTCCCAACATTCATAAATTAAATTTTCGAAGTACTGGTATTCATGAACCTAGGTTCCCAAAACTCTATAATTTATTCCATATAATATGTTCATCCTTGAGCTAATGATATGTTATAGTCCCTCCCCTGAGCAGCTAATAATGATTTAACCTCTATTATTAAATGTTAGCTTCTAGAATGGTTCAAATATTATTCAAAGTATCACATCAAACTCACATTAAACAATTCAAACAACTAAAAATATCCCAAAACAACAAAAAACCAAAATTTTGTAAAAAAATTGTTAAAATGCCGATACTATCATTAATTGCTTTAATAATACGGAATCATACAAATTTTATTCAGTTTTTTTTTCTGTTATGAGCTCACAAATTACACTCTTTTTCAAAATAAATTACTTTATTACATGTTTCTGTGCACCTAACTCACAAAGTTCTAAAAAGTATGATTTAAAACCACAATTTGACGGTTTATTATGCAATGGGAAACATTTTCTGGCTAATTTTGTAAATGCTCAAATTAAACCAGAAACACAGTTTCATTGCTTTTATTTGCCTTTCAAACATCAATGTTTGCGTAAAAAATTACGGACGAACTGTTGTAACGTGAGCATGAAAATTGTGGATTTGTCGCTTCGACAACTTTTTATAAATTTTCATTTTTTCATGGATATTTTAGACAAGCTTGACATGTTGGTGAGCAAAAATTAGGCTCAATTATCGAGTTTGAGCGGATTTTTGAGGGATTTCTTGGAAAAATGAACGAAAACCATGTTTTAATTGTAATTAATACGGGTTTGAGCAGGTTTGAGGTTGCTTGTGGTATTGCGAGTGTTGATTCAGTTTTATTGGAGTTAATTAAAATTATCATTGTGGACAGAATATTAAAAACACTTTTAAAAGATTGAATGGCAGGTTTTGACACTTTCTTACAATGTTAATACTTTTTATAAAATTTATACACTTGCATCGATTTTTAAGTCATTAGAGCAATTTTTTGCATCGATTTGGTTTTAATTAAAAGAATTTTGCTCGTAATTTAATATTTTTTAATTAAATAATGACACAACTTACAAGCGGAAAGGCAATTTTTAACATGCATTATCACACTTCTCAGCATAAATTTGAATTTGAATGCATTTTGCGGTTTATTTGCATATAAGATGTTGAGCATTAATAAATGTGGGAATTTTTTTGTTCGTTCACAATTGTAAAGGTGTTTTCCAACAGAAACATGTGTTTTAATTGATTTCAAGGGTCATATTTATTGAAAACGAGAATTTTGGTTCCTTGACCAGAAGATTTGATAGTTATTCATTTATATTTAACAGTCACCAATCCCTGCTCAACCTTCCTTCATTTCCTGCTATAAGCCTATATAAGTAATCCAGCTCACACAATTCCAAACCAATTCCATAAATCATGTTGTCAACAAGATAAATTCAGTGAATAACACTCAAGATGAATTGTTCAATTTCCTTCTACACACTTTGCACAAATAACGCAAATAACGTGAAATAATAATAAAAATAAAGTTAAATCACATGAAATAACACAATTTGGAAAATTAGCTGGAGTTGGCAAAGAGTGTGTGCCCCAAAAGCATCCCACAATCCGGCGCGCGCAGCCTTAACACAATCATATTTGTAATGGTAATTGTATGGGGCCTATAAGTAGATTTTGTGCACATAAAAACATCATTTATTCATTAAGAAGATTTATGGGCAAGAAATTGTCTGTGGCTATCAAGGCGGGATGATTTATACTTTGTTGTAGCTTAAGTTTTGCCAGTTTCTTTGCTTATGAGTAACTGCATGAATTGAAATGAAGCAAAAACTGTGCCACTTTTGAACCAACAAATGAGGTGTATTAATTACAGGTTCATAGATTGGTCCCTATGTGAATTGTAGCTATTAATATATAATTGTTCAGTATACTGATCAATCGTTTGAGATTTTTAATAATACACTACTTTTTAAAATCGATCAATACAAAGTAGTTCTTGAATGAATTCATCACACCATGGATAAACTATAAATTAAACAGCTTAGAGCTGTAGCTTTGTTAACTTTGTCATTTAGTAATTAAAATATCAATGCTGTTAAGGAAAATTCCAAGTAACAATTTTCTTGCAGACTGCACTTTTGGATTTTGTTAGTTTAAACATTTTTCTGCAATTTTTGAGGAGATAACAAGTCGTAAACCGCTTATTGCCAACATAAATCATTATTAACATTATTAAGCAAATTAAATATTTTTGCATGTCACTTTAGAAGTTGGACTGGAGAAATTTGTGTGGAGTTGAGCAAATTTTACCTGTGATATCAATTAAACTTTAATTTTGTTATTTATGAGTTTAAGATGAGGACACTGTTGAAAAAATGTTGATTAATAAATATTGGAGTAATTATTTGATCGCCAACCAAGAATTACGGAGGTACAAATAAATAAATTACAAAAAGCATCAAAATATTTTACCCTGTGCCCCAACAACCCATAAATTTCTAAACTATAAAGTAAATAAAATAACTGAATGATCTATTAATTGAACAAAGGCCATATGCAAATAAACTACAGCTATAAATTACGTAAATTTCCTTTTCTAATTTCTGTTTTTAGCGGTTTTTGCATTTTGACCGGAACTTGTATTGTAGTTTTTGTAGTATTCTGTTTGAATGTTTGCAGTACTTGCTTTGTGCAGTCAATTTCAAGCAGTCTTTTGTGCTAAAAGAAAATTTTAGAAATTGCAGAAAATTGTTGTAATTGTTTTGGGGTTGTCCGATTACCCGTATTTAAATTTTTATTCTATAGAAAAATTGAATTTTCGTCTAATTTTTAATAATTCGAATCTAAACACAAATTCAATTTAAATTTACCTTGGCCATTCATTTCACCCGAAAATGTCAAGAGGCCAGAAAATTTTATTGCAACCGTTTTCCTTCATAAATAACCGGAATCAAGTATTTATTAATTCGAGCCAAACATGAAACTTGATGAAACTTTTCGAACGAATTCAAAATTTGTCAAATGTTAAATTGCAAAATTACAAAAATTGCGCAAAATTACCAAATTACCAAATTGCGAGCATAACTTAGCGAACTTTATTGTCGAATAATTGAATTATTTTTATCGACAATGGAGGAATTGGAAATTAAAACATTTGCCGAGTAAACAGCCTCACCGACTTCCAAATTTATACAACAGAAATAAATTTGTTATAAACCACTTTTTTGTATGTTGTGTGTTTTACAGTTTTGTTTGCTGTTCCTTTGAGTTGCCTTGATATTTTCTGAAGATGTTGAGTTTCTTTTTGAGGCTTCTGCAATGTTTCTTTTGGATCGCGAGCTAATTACTTGAGTTACATACTAAAATGACTAATAAGGCGTAAATGACTTGAATAGTTAATATTTTTTAAAGTTGAGTAATTGCTTAGCAGTTGCTCGAACAATAAACATTTTTGTGCGCACAATTCACAATTATAATAATAAAAACAATATAAATATAAGTTGAAATTACCTTTATTGAGAAGAATGGCTAAAATTTTAAAAACGGTCCTTTGCTATGCAAGTTTCTTATTGATTAATTTTTTCATATTCCCGGGAAAAATTTAATCTATGATTTAACTTTTGAAAAAAAAATTTAAACTTCTATAAAATTCGGGCAGAATTTTATTTTTGAAGATTGATTGTTTGGTTACAAAATTTTTCAGAATTTCAAAGATAAATATGAAAATCCAAACTTATCCAATAAAGTGCTTCACAGCAAACTATTTACCAGTTTAGTGGTTTGGCGCATTTAGCAATTTTATAATTTCACAGACCGTTTCGAAGATTGTAAATGTAAAATCTAATGAATTTATTAATTACTTGCCTTAATGAATTCATTAGGTTTCAAGTTTTAATTATTCCATGTCAATAAAAATCGATTACCAGCCAAGTTTGTGTGAATTAAAAAATTAATATAAAACTGTTTAAAATGATCTTTAGGTGTTTTTTATTCAATAACAGTTTTTAGTGCTAAAAATGTATTAAGATTTTCTTGAAATTTGTTAAAGTATCCGCGTATAAAAATTTATTGGGTATTAGATAAAAGATAGAATTGAATTAAATTGAAAATTAAAATAAGTTGTAAATGACATGCAAAGATTATATAAGAACACTAATGACACTATCTGTGTAAATATTCAGATCCAAAGCTCAGATAAGCTGAAATAAATGGAGTATAAATGAGTTTTCATGAGCTACTCATTGGTTCGTGTGTTTGAAGTTGATTTTGTTAAGATAATTATTTCTTGTAGTTATTTCAGTCTTTTTATTAAGATTTACATAAGACTCAATTTCATAGAGAAACTTCAAAAAAAATTTCATTGGTAATATTTTTTTGAAACTGAAAGATGTTATCAAGTTAAAACATGATAAAAGAAAATAAAAAAATTCTTTCAAAAATTGACTCTCACGATAATATAAATGATTCTAAGATATTCGTACTAAACACAGCCTGAAAGTGCGAAAATCCATAAAATAAATTGAACATAAGTATTCCCCATTTTCCATACTAACGAATCACTAAATGATAAAAGCAAATAGCAATAATCAATAAACTATGTGGATAATCTTCGGATTGACTTTATTCAATTCAACTCAAATTAACTCAACTTCACCTAGCTATGCTTGAAGATCCAAAGCGATGAAGCAGCAAAATACGAAACATAAGGAGGTGAAAGAATCGTTTAGATAAAACTGCACAAATGCAATACAAATATTTTTTACTGGCAATCGACTCCCATAATCCAATAAATTAGCATTTATTAGCATTTTATCGAAAAAAACTACTGGCTTGACTTTCAGCTGGAATTAGCAATAATTTTTTATTCTTTTGATATTTCTTAAAACAAAAATTGTGCCCTGGAGTCTCGATTTCTCAAAGTAAAACCCAACTGGAAAGTTGTGAAAATCCTCCCATGATTCGTTTAAATTGATCTTAGGGGATTGCAAGAAATGCACTGTGTTTGAGTTTTGGGTGGTCAACAGTTATCTTTTGGTTAGGAACAATTACTTTGCAAGTGGCTTATTATTAAATATTTAAATGTGTAATTTTTTTATTCATGATATTTTAGTTTCTAACTTGATCTTGTCGAGAAGTTGAAAAACAAATTTTTCTTAAAATTTATGAAGTAAATTATTGTTTAGTGACTAATAATCAAATCGCAAGATCTCAACCTAAACAAATTTAAAACCACATTTTCATTTAAATTCATTTAATCTAATATTCCGAACGATCAAACTTAACCACCAAAACTATAAAACACATCAAACTGTATAATTACCGATCTCAACTTCCCAGAATTCCCAATTCTATTCACCTGCCACCGTCCTGCCCAAATATTTACCTAAGAAATCACCAACATCATTTAAAGCATTTTCTCATTCACCTTCATAATTCTTTTAAAGCATTTAATCCGATGTCTATGTAAATATAACTTCAAAAGCAACCAAACTGCAAAAACTCTGAAAACTCCAAATTATGCAAATCAAAAATATTGTGCATTTGGCATACATTGTTAAAGCGTATTTTAAGTGTATTTAATAATACTTATCTACTCTCAAACCATACTTGTACATGCACGCTATCTGATCTTATGCAAATTTGCGCTACGAAAATTTTTGTTAGACTTTTTGTTCACATTTGCTCGAATTGGACGCATAAAAAACTCTGAATACAAAATACACAATTTTCGATAGATTCTAATCGGTTCGGCTGTTTTTGTTGCATTTAATGTTTTTACGGATATTTAATGTTCTTTGATTGCCATTTAGAACCCAACACAATAAAAAAAAACTTAAAACTCTGTGGAAAATGCAACAATTACAAAACAATGTTTAAAAAGCACACAATGCGAGGCTCAAGTAATGATTAATTTTTGATATACTTTTTCCGGTTTGCTGCACTAAACATTCATAAATCTCTTTTAATTCGAATTTAATGATATGTGCTCGGGCGATGCAATTTTTCCGCACAGGTTTCGAATATTGTTTAATGTTGTTTTTTTGGTTGAACATTGAATTTGCATTAAATTGTGGCTAGAATCATATTCAATGATGAAGATTGAACGGTTCTGGTTTTTTGATGAGTTTTATGAAAAATTTCTGAAATTTGTAGTTTTTAGAAATATAAATAAATGAATAGATTTTGTTTAATATCGATTTTTGACTTTTAAAAATCGCAATAAACAAAAATACCCCATTCTAGAACTGAAAAAAAATATTCATGGAGCCAAGAGTTTCAATATTTTTCGATTACAGGAACCCTCAGACCACCCGGTCTCATCGGTGGATCGAAGCCCAAAGTCGCAACACCAGCTGTCGTATCAAAGATTGAGCAGTACAAACGGGAGAATCCCACCATTTTTGCCTGGGAAATCAGAGAACGACTCATCTCCGAAGGTAAGACAAAAAAAAAATTGCAAGCAATAATCCCGATGTTATCGCAACTTGTGATCATGTCAGTGGCTAATCTGAAAACTTTTTTTTTTGCATAACCAACTGAGCAAATGCACAATGAAATAAAACAATTAATGAATGAAAAGTTGTATGAATGAATCGCCAATCTCGCATTAAAAATCAGTTAGTCGCGATTTATCGCTTTTTGTTCTAACAGCAAAAACAAGCACAAGCAAACAAACTTCCGATTCCATAAAATTACCAGAATTATCGAGATTTGCTTTATAATATCATAAATTGGTTGGAAATGCAATATGCATTCTGTAGTTATTCGTAAAACATCCGTAAAATGCAAATTTTTCAAGTTTTCAGATGTTTTGCGGATTTTTATTTGTTTTTACAGCAGCTTTATTCAATTAATGTGTACGTATTATTAAACTGCAAACAACGCCAAAAGTTGACGAGAAAATATTCCCACAAATTTAATAAAAAATATGTTCGATGTATTTTGAAACGGTTTCAAGGCCCTTGGAGGTTTGTCGTAAATTAATTTCAGGCAAAGGAGCCTAAAGCGATCTTTTGCCGCCACTTTAACTTTATTGTAGACATTATCGAGTTAATATGGGAAAAGATGAACGTGGAGTATTTTTGTCACTGTTGGAAATTTTTTTAATTTTAATTTATTTTCTAATTCATTCCATTTATTGAAATAAACGATCTTAAATTTGAAGAACTCTTAAAAAACATGATTATCTTTCAATAGTGCCCAAAATCATTAAGAGCATGCAAACCCATGTCTCCTGAGAAAATTACGAGATTGTCAATTTTCAATGTTTTATCAGCTCGCAAATTACGTGCAATGTTTTCCAATTTCACAATTACCATAAAAGCCCATCATTTCAAGCACATAATCGAGTGAAAATATTCAAGAATAACCAGCAAAGTATTAAACAAGCAACCGAGTATCAATCTCCGATCGTCATTTATGATTTCAATTTACGATATCAATAATGAGCATCATTAAAATTATATTAAAGATATTAAGAGTCATATAATAAAAGTAGCACGGACAAGGGTGCTAAAGACTTATAAAGAGCAATAATCAAATTTAGCGTAAGCTCAATCAACCAACTTCAAACCTTCAATTAAATATTTATCCAAAAAACATGATCTGCGCAGGAAACTTCATTCAGTTTGACAAAATATCGTCGGGTTATCGCGTTCTCCACATCAAAAACATTTTTTTTTTTCAACTTCTTGTGTATCTTCTGATGAGCATAAAAATGTTATTATTCCTATTATTTGCTGTAATCTATTGAAAATCAACGGTGCTCGGCTATAATTATCCTCAAACTGTGCCTGGAACTGGCTAGAACTCACTTCTTGGATCGAAATCGGGTCTACAATTTAGAAGAATTAAATTTTCTATTATATATTTTAACTTTTTCAGTGTATATTGTATGTATTGGAACGTATTTGAGTAATAACTGGTTCAATTATCTGTTCAGCAAAATTAATTACAGACACCGCAGAGCGCGCGTTTTTGATGTCAGAGCCGTCATCAGGCACTGACCTCTCTGGCCATTGTTCAATTTTGTAATTATGTTTGCTCTACCTCTCTATGGCACTACGCAAGACTATACAACACTACATGCTACATCTTCCAAATAATGGAAAAACTATCGAAAATCAATTTGAACTGTTGTGAACCATCAAAATAAATATAAAATAAATAAACAAAAGGTTCAACTGATTTGTTGTATGCTATAAAATGCTTATGAAATGGAAATGTAATCTTTTTAAATTGTGCGCAGCACTAAAAACATAATAAAATAATTATAAACTTTAAAACTCGATAGAATCAAATGAAACTATAAATAGAAATAAATACGAATAGATATAAATTTGGTCAAGGAGATGGATTTGAATAGAAATTAGTGAATTATAATGCGAGATTATAGGTTTTAAGTTAAAAAGGTATCGATTAAGTTGTTTGATGTTTGTAATTTAGAGGAAAGTTGATACACCCCTTTCTCGTACGTTTTTGGATCAAAATCAACTGTATTGTATTTTCAGGGTTTGCCAGAAAAAAAATTTTTGTCGCTAGATTAAACCAAAGACTGCTAAAATCTTTCAAATCAAATTTAACAAACTATAAGTCAAGAAAAATCTAAAAAAAAAAGATCAAAAATTTAAAACACGACAAAACCCTGACCTCACAAAAATGTTCTTTTGTCCTTAGAATTATCATCTTATGTACCTTTTAGATGGATTTGATTAAACATGATTTTCTTAAATCAACACAGAGTCAAATTATATGTTTAGCAAATTTCTTATTTTATGATTTTAATGATATTTGAGGCATATGCCCTGAATTGAATTTTTAGTGAAAAATTAATTAATATCTTTTCATAAATCAATTACATTTGATAGTTCGGGATCAACAAGAGCACAATAATTACACTTTAAAAGATCTGAAAAGAGTTCAGCTCTCCGTCGGTAACTCCACATAATTACGCTTCAAAAACTTCTACCGAACTTCAAACGCAAACAGTATCATTTTACACTTCACCTTTTGTTGTTAGATATTGAAGCATTTTGAAATATGGTTTGTGCTTCTTCCATACCTGACTTTAATAGATCTAATTTAATAAACTCGAGGAGATGGACGCGATCGTGCTGTGTGAAATTAAAGAAATTACAAAATTACGAAATTGCTTCTATAATTATCGGAATTATGGAATTATGGAATTGCCCGCTTCGCAAAGGCACTGCTCTTATTTTAATCAACAAAAAAAAACTTTTAATAAAATATAATCGCTGGAGAAATTTTTCAAGTTGTGAGATCCGGTGATGGAATGATATTTAGATGATTTGATCTTTATCAACAGGATAAGCACGCTTTAATTATTTTATGTTTAATTTAGAGCAGTAAAAGTAAGTAATTGTAGGATTGTGTTCATTGATCTCATGAGTTTTTTGGAACAACTTGAGTTACTGAATCCTTCTCATACAATTTTTATTGACCTTTTAAAAAAGATAAAAAATCTAAATATGCTACAAAATATTTTGCTTAATAACTTCAATATATATAATAAGACATGACATCTTCAAGATTGGAAAAGATCATTGTTTAACTGTTAATCAAATTGATCAAGACTTTTAACAGTGAAGAAGTGTCCAACATTTAACAATAAGTCGAAAATCCAATCAAGCTCAATTTCTCTTGAACCTCTCGTGACTACTTGAGAAAACCTTCAATTCAAAGATCACAAAAAAAAGTCTTGGATATTTTAATCCCATTGTAAACAAATCATAACACGGATGAACGAAAAGCCACGAAAAGGGCTTAGTATATAACGTTCAACAACGAACCAAACAAGTATGTTGTTTCCAAGTATTATCCGACCCACTGAATTTGTGATCGTAATTTGATGGTTTTGGTAACACATCGACTTGGCATCTAATCTCTTAATTTAATTGGAAATTTGATTATAAAGACGGCATTAATTCGAGTCAAATGATAATTTGAATACAGAAATTTAAATATTAAAAAGAATTTAAGCAAACGGAATGTTAATATGATTTATTGTGAAAATCGAGTTTCAATCTGTTTCTTGGAATAAATATCTTAAGCAATTTTACTATCCTCAAGAAAACTTACCGAAGCATATCTTCGCTACCGAAGAATGTTAACCATATTTTAACATTGTAAAGTATCACCTCACCTATATTAACAAAGATCTTTATTCTAGCTACCTGCACAAACGCTACTGCTCCATCTGTATCGTCAATCAACCGAATCCTAAGAAATCGAGCGGCTGAAAGAGCTGCTGCTGAGTTTGCTAGAGCCGCGGGCTATGGATTATATCCGCCTCATCCTTACAGTGGGTTTCCTTGGCCTCCATCACATATGTGGCCTAGTGGAGCCAACATGCCTGGAATAACATCACCTGGGTCTACTTCAACACCTGGAACTCTCGGTTCACCAAACTCAGGATCTCACGATACTTTGGGCTCACCAGATGGAAACAGATTGATTGGTAAATAATGTTTGCATGCAATATTTTTACTGGAAAGTAATATTTTCATGTTTCAGATATAGAAGGAGAAGACTCATCTAGTATGGATGGAGACCAACCAAAGTTCAGAAGGAATCGAACAACCTTCAGCCCTGAGCAGTTAGAAGAGCTGGAAAAGGAGTTTGACAAGTCGCATTATCCTTGTGTGAGCACTAGAGAGCGACTGGCGTCCAGAACATCTCTCAGTGAAGCTCGAGTTCAGGTAAGAATCGAACCTACCAAGAGATTCCTTATATGTAAAGATTTCTTATAAATTTGTTCGAATACCATCTGGCAAGCATGATGTAAAGTTGAAGGTTTGGTACCGGCATTAATTTCGCTTTAAGATACAAAAAAACCAAAGTTCAAATTAACCGTTATTCCATCAACTTTAACTCATTGTTCACCAATCAAAATCGCTTTAATCACGCAAGCTGTACATACTCGAGCCTGGGTATCATTTTTGTTCTGTGGTTCATTAACAATGATAAGGAATTCTTCACGTAGTCTTAAGTTTCCTTGACTAACAACCATTATTTTTATAAATTGATATTTAGGTTTGGTTTTCCAACAGACGAGCCAAATGGCGGAGACATCAACGCATGAATCTTTTAAAGCGCGGCTCGCCCAATCCCAGGGCGAGTCAGTCCACAAATTCTCACGGTTTCACCCCTGGCAATCAGCCAAGTGCCACCGCAAACCATCAATCGTCGAACAATCACTCCTCCGCCCAAACCAACACGTCCACAACATCACCACAAACCGTAGCATCATTGGGCACAGTATCAACTCAATTATCAATGGGAGGTGAGCACAGTGCCTTCCGGTCCCTGGTACCTCCTTCCACGGCCGCACTGCTGGCAGCTTCAGCTCAGCTTGGACTTGCTAGATCATATGCCGCAGCAGTGGCAGCTAGTAGTGGCCGTGGCGCATCATCAACCTCAACAAATCAATCACCACCCATCAGTCCCAGACCTAGTGAATCTGATGAAGAGATCAACGTACATGAAGACGACTCAGACCTTGAAATAACAAGCAACAATCCACGATCTCACCCTCTATTTCCACACTCTATGGCCGCTTCGCCACTCCAACTCACCAAACATGATCGCAACTGAACTACTGAAAACCGCGAGCTGCTATACTGTGCTAATTCAATAATCGAATTAGTGAGAATCAATCAATCACTTGAACGCATTCGCTGGAAAATGGATTTGCGATGCGATTCTGAGAAATTTTGCGAATTAACTCGCTCGATTGTTTGTGCAATGTGCACTGACAACAGATATCCCCCTGTTAGTGTGAATTAGCCTGTATTGAATGCACGTGAAACCTGATAAGTGATTTAGGAATAGAGCACAGAAAATGCTATTAAAACAGTGAAATAATAAGTAGGTGGAAAAATTCATGGAAAATTGTGAAAACAATAAACTTTAAAATTGTATTGAGTTGAAAAATCATAAAAATTTTGATTTTAAATTAAAATCTTGATTTTATTTTTTTAAATGGTCGACGCACACAAAGAATTTTTTTGATGGTTGCTTGGTGCATTCTTGATTTTTGGTTCGCAACCCTGAAAAGATTAAAACCAAAAGCATAAGAAACAATTCATTGTCTATATATTAGACTATTGCAAACATGTAGGATTATTATAAATTCCTTGTTATTAGAAAGTTATTGTTATTGCACTGTTTAACTGAAGATTTAGATCCTTTTGACTGTACATAAAATATCACTATTAATATTAATGAGAATTGAACTAGAATTAGTTAAGTACATTGGCAGACAGATTAGAATTAATTGCATCATCAATTGGCACTTGAAATTATAATAAATCAAATGGCAAGTACTTTAAAAAGAATATTTATATCCTAGACGAAAATCATTTCCATAGCTTTTATTTAATAAATTATATGAATAGCTTTTAAGTACTGTATTGAATGTTATGTAAATAGAGCTTTTAAGCTGCAATTCTAATTCTATCTAGATTAAATGGATTAAATTTAAAAATAGTTTAAATAAAATCATTAAAGAAAAATTAAATTCGTATTTCCAATATATAGTTTGAGTAAAGGTTTTATTCTACAAATCTTAAAAAATTTAAGGTAAGTTCAACCACTGTTCAACGTCCTTGAAAACGTCCTTAAGCAAATTTTAAATACAAAAACTGCCAAAAACTTGTCTCAACACGTTCCCCCTCATCAAACGAAAAAGAAAATTATGTAGGCGATCATGTGCACTGAAATTGAAATTTCTCGATAACTAAAAAAGATTATTGTGCAGCGTTCTTGGAATAATAAAGCTTGAGTTTTTGAATTTTCCTATCAAACAAAATATCAAAATTTTTAAAACAATTAAGGCATCGAAGCGCATAAATTTTCAACAAAATTCAATAAAATGCATCAAAATCACGCGAATAAGCATCGACACATAATTTGATATGCTTAATTATTTGTTTACACTTGAGGTGGCTGGAAGATTTTGTTTATTTCACTTACTGCAAAAAAGAGGATATGATAGAGGATTGAGTTTCGTGGTTTAGTGCAGTGTTGTAAGTTTTGTTAGATGACTTTGATCGTGTCAAATTGAGATTTTCAAGGCTCTTGACTTGTTTACAATAAAGGTAAAATTTTAAACTATCCGTATATTTGTTTTAGATCTCTTCACTTTTAAACATGAAAATTTTTAGCTTGTCCTTTATCTATAACAATTCTATTATAATTTTTTGACATGGCCAAAAATCCTTTTTAACAAAATAAAGATCTTTTCAAAACTTGATAAATATTTACTTCACAATTTCCATTAAGCATCCCGTCATCATACGCTCATTCCAGCCAGATCTTTATTGTTCAACTCTGCGCGTTTCTTTTCATCACGCCAATGTCCAGCACATTCCAGAGCTCCAGCGGATTATTATTAACCAGTTAACCACCAAATAACAAAAATCCAAACTCACAAAAATCACCAAAAATGCTTCGAACAAAAATTAAAAGGTAAATTTATGCATATTGTGTATTAAATGACTATATTAAAAAATATAATAATTTGTGTATAATTTTGGGCTGGAAAGCTAATACCAGTGAAACAGCCAATTTTCGACCAATTCAGCCACTTCAGAAGTGTTAAAATGAAACTAAAACCAAAATTTACTCATTATTGATTTAATTTATTGGCAGATTGTGTTTCGTGGCCAGTTTATGTCGCATATATGTTGAATATTTCATGTAAGTATTATGCTCTCGATTTCTTTTTGGTAGACACTGATATTCTGAATATTTTAATTTTTGAGTATTTTGAATTGGTGATTAGTGAGCTCGATTTGGAGCTACTCGAAAGAATGTTAATTAATTAGCAAACACTTTGTTATGAGATTCGAGGGAATATACTTTTTTCAACAAAAAAATCGATTATTTAAATTTAATCGTCTTTTCGGTCATTTGGAATTTTCGAATAAATGCCCCTTTTTAAAAAATGTTAAATGGTTCAATGTTATATCATTTTTTATGGTATATGATTTTGGGAGGTGAATAAATATTTTGAGGCATTGATTTAAAAGATTTAAATGTTGGATTTATAATAAACTCAACTTTTCTCATCAAGGACTTGAATTCGTTCATTTGTTGAATAAAACTTCTTTAAATATTTTATATTTTTATGTAAATTATGGTGACAATTAATAGTGGTTGGGTTTGCATACCTTGAAAATTCTTTAATTGAGATATTTACTCTCAACAACCGAGCAGCGAAAGCCTTTTGCTAAACAATCTTCAACGAATTTTTATTATTTATTTTTTATTAAGTGGAGATTTGGCCATTAAAGCAAATTTCTTATTCCCGGCTTGTTAATTTCGCATATATTATTATTGCACAATTATTTGCGAATAATTTATACATGAGTTTTGTGTGTTGAGCACTTTTTAATCCACAAACAATAACGATTTGACATGCAATTTATTACCCCAAAGTGGCTTGGAAAATTAATTTCTCGCGGATTGTGGAGCTGTTTGTTGTTTGTTAAGATGTGAAGCGTTAAGTGGCTTTGAGGTGTTTCGTGGAATGACCGTTTTTAACTGTTTTTTGCAGACTATTTGTATGAAAATCAATTTTTAATAATTTTTATTGAATACGCGGCTTGTTAGTTTGCATTTAAAAATCATAAAATTAATATTCAATGTATTTATTTTATCAAATTAGTGAAAATATTATAAAATGAGCTGAAATTAAATTTTTGATTTTAAACCAAAATTTACAAAAATAATATTTTTATTCCCTCATTAAAAGATTTCCGATATCCACACCAATTTTAGTCACATATCTCGCAAAAATCTTAATTATAAAATCAAAAAACACCTTTAAAGAATAAAAATAACAAGAATAAGAAAATTACCAAGACAAATGAAATTTTGCATACCCCAGAGACCAAAACATTTAAATTTTCATTTAATTTTGTATGTTGGCTGGTTGGATGGCATTAAGTTGCAAATATTCGAGTAATATTAGCAATCGCGTGATATACAATTTATGGTTATTTATTGTTATAAGGCGAAAATTAAGAAATCGCATTAAATAAATTTACAGAGCGATTTTTGGAGACAGTCTGACTCTGACGGCTATATTTTAGAATTATCTAGAATCTGGAAGGAGTTGAGAATTTACGGAAGGAATGGAATTTGATCATGTAGCTTTCATGGAATGTGTTGAATATAAATTGAGGGTATGATTGAAGTGGTGATATTTAAAAAATATTTCACCATTTTAATTTTTCCGATGATATTCTAAAATATATTGTTGAAAGTAATTTAAATCAGGACTGTAAAAGCAAATCATTGAAAGCTCTAATTGGAAAAGTTATTGCACCTCTAAAAACTATTAATTAAAGTTGAATATATAAATTAATCCACATTGTATCCACTCAGCCAAATCAATCAATAAACACGTAATAAAAATAAAAATTGGTACGATTATTGCCTTTTATATTTATTTAAAGCATTATCAAAGGTCTTATGCAAAAATATCCACTATCCTCCACTATCCGTGCACAAAAAAAAAAGAATTAAATTGAACACCTTTTAAATTAAATTATAAATTGGGTTTAAAATTCAATTTAGCACATAAAACTCCCACACTAATTAACCAAATAAAAACGTAAACAAGAAAGAAATAAATAACCCAAAACGAGGTGAAAGAATAAAAACCAGCAGATAAATTACAATTTCTTGAGTTTCTCGCAGTTTCCGAGTTTCGCTTTTGTTGGCTTGAAAATTTGAACATTTCAACAAAAAACTGCAAAAAGTCAAAAATTACGAGGCTTACAAAAATTGTAACGAAATGGCTCGACTAACCCAACAAACCTGCGAGTCTGTCGCAAATAAACCAAAATATAAATATATTCACTTCATTCTAATTAAGTCCACTTTATATACGCGTTTTGAGCAGATAATTTTGTGTCCATACCAGCCCAAATGCAAATTGATTTGTTTGTTAATTTATGCACGATATATTTTTAACTGAGCTCGGCACGGTTAAACTTTTAAACGTTTTTGTGGAGCGCAATCTGATTTAAAGGAGATTTATCCATTTTGTGTGCACTGTTGTAAATATCTATTTTATTTAATGGTTTGTGGGTTTTTAAATAGATGATCTAAGACTTTTTAAGATCTTGTTCTGGAAAATAGTAAGATGAGTAGAAACACAGTATCTCAAGAACAAAAGTTCTACTCAAGGATTTCTTAAATAAAATTATACAATTTTGACAGTGCGTACAAGATTTTCTGACATTCTCTGAATTTTTATAAGTGTTTAGATGCTTTAAGTATTTTAAATTTTTTCATTAATTTAGTCATCAGAATGTTATTTTAGGTATTTTAATCATTCTCTTAAAATCCATTCTTTTATTTATTTTACTGGCAAAAATTCATTTCGGCAATTTTAAATCGATTTCTTTATCTCTCGGTAATTTTCTCATTTTAGCACCAAATAAATTGGTGTTTGGAACATTTGTGGAATTAGTGAGTTTAATTTGGTAGATTGGTTTTCTGGTTTTTTGGAATTTTTAACATCTTGGGCCAATTAAATTGATGTGAGATATAAAATGCGAGTATGGCATAATTTTCTTGATTGTTACTTGTTTTAATTAATTCTTGAGATTGTCAACTTTGAAAATAATAAATGAATTACAGAGAAAAATTTAAACATTTATAATTATAAATTAGTAAGAAAATTGAAATGCTCTAATTCATTTAATTCCAGTTTATTAATTCAAATTCAAAAATGATAATCAAAGCAATAAACAACTATTTTTTGATAACTATTCAGTTATTCACGGATTCTCGAATATATGTTAAAATATGTAAAAGATATGAGATTTAAAATATTCGTTAAGCCATACTTATCTACTCCATTAATGTTTAAGCAACTTACTTATTGAAGACAGCTCCAAGTAATTAAAACTTCTAAAGTATTCCAGCATTCAAAGCATTTAAAGCAAAACCACTTAATAAATTTTCAGATTCTTATTTGTTGGTACACTGAGCTGAACACCTTTTTAAAGCAAACAAGCCAAGCAAACTCAACCAACCCAATAAATTCATTAGTTTCAATAAATTTCAATAAATTCATAATAAATTTCCAATTTACTCAAATACATCGATACAGCTCGATACATGGAAATAAATTGCAAATCCAAGTGAATTCAAAGCAAATTCAAAATGGTTTATGTTGAAAGTTCTTCCAAGATAATTCCTGTTTATTAACGATTATAATTAAAGCAAATTTAAACCAAAGACATGCCCGGGAAACCAAAACATTCCGGTTAAAAATTCATTCTGAAGAAAACATTCCAAATATAATCTAACTTTCATTCTCTCTGCAGAAGGTTTTATGAAGAATGTTCAAAGAAGTCTAATTGGTATGCTGAAAAACATTCTGATTTAAAGTCTTTTTGGGATGTTCCGTAGAAAACCAATAAGAACGATTTCTGGAATGTAAAATATGTAATATGTCGCAATAATCCATTTTTAGAGCTCAAATGAGATCTATAGGTGAAAAAACTTTTAAAAATAACTTTTCATCAGTTTTAATGCAAAAATTCTTGCAAATTTCATGAAAATGAGATTTAAATATTTTACTCGTGATATTCTCTAAATGCATTCTTCAAAGAATGTTCGAAGATTCTGTGAGATAGAAGTAATTAACGTTCTACAGAGCATCATATAGTGGAATATAAAAATGATTGAAATTATTAATAGATTTTTGGCCTATTTTGTTGAAAATAAGTATCACGCTTACTATTTTTACCGTTTTTATCACTAAATATATAGCCTGTAGTAAAAATAAAGGAAGTTTATGAGATTCAGAAAGGAAAACTGAAAAAAACCTAACATATTGTGACATATCAAAAATTGATTCCAGTTAGTGTTCTATGAAGAATGAATTATTGGAATGTTTAGTAGACCAAAACAAACGCGGAGCAAAGCAGAGCTCTTCGTAAAATTAATTCTTTTTGCGTGATTTAATGGGCTTAAATTCAGAAATTGTTTCTTAAAACACCAGTAGTGACCTGTAAGAGTGAATGAAGTGTAGATCAAGCATTAAAAAGTGAGAAAAACTATGTAAATCCAAATTTTGAAGTTATTTTGAAAATATTCTGTTTGAGTTTCTAATCTTGTGCCAATCGACCAACAAACCAATCCAACCATACTACAAAACAATCAAACAAAATCTACTGGTGCTTGACCTGGTGCTTGACGTTATCTCAGCTGATTCTTTTGGTGGATACTAGAATTTTTAGGTGAGTATATAATTTGAGGTTATTTTTCGTATTTTAACTTAGTTTTAATCTTTCTAGGCATTTCGACGATTTCTTAATGTGTTGAGCTTCAGAGTACGCAGAGTGTTAGACTTTTCGGTGTAAAAAATTACTTCAAGTTCATTGGTAAATTTTTTTTATATGTTGCATATTTTATTCTAACATTTTTTTCTCATCACAGAAAATCTTCAAGAACGTGAAGTTTCAAGCATCGGCACCTTAATTTTAGTTTTCAACAACATTTCATCCCTTTTTTGTCAGACTGTTTATATCATTATATAAAATTATAAGCAGAATAAAACTTTTAAATTGAATATGAATTTTATTTTGCCACCATCAATCATTCCAGCAATCATTCGAACAGTATCCAAAAATTAATACTAATTAGTCTACTAAAAAACATTCTAAATATGTTGCCGTTAATACCTATTTTATAGAATATAATTTAGAATGAATTTCAGTATGTCCACAGAATGTTCACAGAATGTAATTTTATTTTTGGCGGTATGTCTTGGAATAAAAAATACATTCTAATTAGACATTCTTTTTAGAATGTATTTTTGGGCACTTTGAATGCTCTAAGGAATGTTCAGAGAATCTTTACAGACGTTCTTCCAGCATGAAAACGTTCTGCTCGGAGATTCTGTGATCATTCTGCAGACATACCGGTTGGTTTCCCGGGATGATAAATTTATAAGAGTAAGATGTTTGAATAATGGCTGCGCTGAAACTTAACACCAAATAAAATCAAAAGGCCATTAATGAGCGGTGACAATTTTATTCCTTTTTAAATACAATATGTAAGAAAATATAAATTATTGCAAACTTCTTCCATTTCTTGCGGTTTTCCATGGAGTTTTCAGTGTTAGCTTCTTTAACAGCTTTAAGTGGTTTTTAAGAAATTATGAAAAATTATAGATACTCTAGAGACTACAGGAAATTATAGAAATTACAGAAATTATAATAAAAAGGCAATGAACACCAACCGAAACTATTTATCGTGGCTTTTATTTAAAATTCAAGTAGCAAACTCAAACAAGTTCACAATGAAATTCAATTTGTATCCTGTTGCGATTATCTTTAGATACCTAAGCATAGACTTGACGCTGCTTGATGTAACTCAAAGCATCTTTAAGATTCTCAGATTTTCAATAGTAGAGATAGTTGGGTTAGTTCGCTTTGTGGGGAATCAGATGATGCTGCAAAGTTCATAGAAATGTGATTTAATGTTTTAAATTGGTGTAAGTTACTCTCTTACTCAGTTGAACGCTGTGCGAACGTCATTGATCGTATTTATTATTTATTTTATTACATGATGAAAAAAGTGTAATATCCGCTTAACACTTTTCCAAAACAGTAACCTAACATTCCGAGGTGTTCAAGCCCATGCTGACATCTTTAATTATTTTCTCTGGTACCTTGTAAAATCATCGAATACAATTTGGGAGCCATTCTTCGATGAGTAATTTGTTAGATGAAATATTTTTTAATGATATTCAAGATTTTGGGTTTTTATGAATTTTATTGAAGAAAGTAAACTTGATTCTTTACGAAGGATTAAATGAAAGATGAAATTTGTCTTAACTTGAATACATTTTACAACTTTAACTTAAGAAAATTAAATAATTAGTATTTTAAAACAAATAAAGAATATGAGAAAGAAGGAAGTCAAGAGAGCATTTTAATTCACTTTTATGTCTACTTGAGAGTTAAGATATCAATCATCAATAAATTTCCAAACGTCAAAAATATCCCCATAAAACATTCTACCAGTCACTTTTCATGTTAAACATCAAAAATTTACACAAAAATGCATTTATTACACAATTTACTCAATTTTACACAATTTTCAACAATTTTACAAATAAATGTGACTTGAAAACTTTAAAGAACATAAAAAAACATAAAAGTACATTAAACACGCATGTCGTGAACTTTTTATTGTCTTGTTCCGCCACATTTTCACAATTCCACAATTCTCAACAATTCTGAAAGAAAATTGAATGTTCATTACTAAACTTTATAAAACTCACCAAACTCACAAAACTCGAGCTGATAAATTGACAATTGAATGGACAAAATTGGATATTGTTTATTATGCGCCAATTTATTGTTTTATACTTGTTTTTCATGTTTCTGCCGATATATTTGAATGAGATTTTGCGAGAAAAGCTCAAATTTGCGCACAATAAAAATAAAGTTGTTGCAAATAAAAAATCGGTTTGGTTTGACACAAAATACATTTTTATTTGACATTTGTGTAATTTTATTTATGGCAAGCGAAAAGCGAAGTGGCAACATACAAATTATGAACCAATTGTATTTTATTTGCATGCCAGTTCTGCATTTTTGCAGTTCATGCGATTTGCGTGATTTCTGTGGTTTTCGGGTAAAGGGAATAAAGATATTGATTTTAGTGCTTACTTAATTTAAGCTTTTGAAGGTTCGAATTGTATCGGATAATTCCAAGTGTTAACCATTCCAATAAAGTTTAAACATGGGATTGACCGAATTTTAAAGAATTTAATGTCAATAAAAAAGTAGTGAATTTGTATCTTTATTGAAGCGACGGTATTAAAAATCACAATTTATTTAGTTTTATAATTAAAATATGAAAACTCAAGGTGGATTTTTTACCTTAAATTATAACTGGTTCAACATTTAATTTAATTGACACTAAACTTTGTAATTTGAAGCAAAAAGACTATTTTTAACCTCATCCATTTTAACAATTTGAATAATTCAATCAAACTCCCATAAGCTACTGCAAAACCATAAAAGTGTATTGATTGCATGCAGATCTATATTTCTATCTTTTTTGTGAATTTTATGTTTTATACGAGGTATTATTTATATATTCGCTAACACGATAACAGGTATAAACTTTGAGTATGTATTGGACACAAATTTCTTCAAAGGCTCGAATACTTGGATATTGCTTGTCTCTGTCTTGCTTTTATGAACACACCTACTGCTTACTTGGATTATTTGTGGAAGAGAGGATTTTTAAATATCTCTCGCGTGAAGTTTTAGATGGTGAATGGAAGAAATTTAATTTTAATTGAAAGAATTGCAGTTTGTGACTCAAATTATTTAACTATACAAATTAATTCATTAAAAGAATCGATTTTTTTTTCTAAAATGTCGTAAAAAAAATTTAAAATTTTTATCAAGAAAATAAAATGTTAGTAGACGATTTAGAGGTTAGAATGTTTGAAAAAAATTAAAACCTCATACTAAAAAGATGTTTTTCGAAATTAATTGAAATTAGTTCAACAATTTTTTCCATAGGTTAAGAAACCAAAAACATAAATAACTTTCTCCCCATTATTTTCCTCCAATTATTTCGTAATTTAAAAAACCAACCCTTTCCTGCACCTTTCACTATCCGAAATAAATTCACGAACCCGAAAAAATACTTGTTGGTTGTTGAAATAGTGAAACATGTTGATGATACACCGAAAAACATTTATTTTTAATCCAATAATTATAGACGATGATACCAAATCAATGAGACTACACTATGCTACACCTGCTGATGTTTTGACATCACTCACGATCCACGATCAACAGCCCAAAGCCCCAACTGAATCAACGGAATAAACAGCTGCAATTATTACTGAAAATATTTCTAAACAAGAGCTTGTTCCTAATATTTTAGCATAAAACACTTTACAGAAGGGTTATCGCGGAGTTTTTGCATAAATTTGTGGGTAATTTGTGAAATTTGCATACTTGATAGGTTAACGGTGGCTCATATAAATTTTTTCATAAAGTTTTCAGAATATTCATATTTTCCAGGAGTTTTTGCTACTTTAGATAAAAAGTATTATCTGAAGTATTTTGGATAATTAATTGAAACAAAAAATACAAACTATTAGTTGTAAAAGGTGTTAATCAAAAACAATTATGTACGAAATTGTATTTGTTTTGAAAATTCTCACAGAATCCGGGACTTCACGTAAGATAAAAATTACCAACCTGCGTCAATCGCTCAATTTTCAAATTTTCTAAAAAAAATTATCTAACGATTTTTCAACAACTTAATGAGCATTCGTGCAAAAATGTCCGAGCCACGTCAAAACAGTGAACGGTGATTTTTCTAAGCATAGCTATAAGCCGATATAAGCATTTTTATAAATTAAATATAATGAGGCAAGGCTCACTGTATTATTGAGTGAAAATTTTAAAACGGCAGCAAATATTTTGATAGTTTTTTGGCAGTATTTATATAGTATAAGTTTTGCAACTGTACCTACGTATTCTATTGCATGGTAGAAATTGGCAAAGCAAGAATTAAAAGATTGTTGAAGAATTTTTTATCATGTTAAAAAAGGCCCAAAATATTTTTTTCAGGATACATTTTATTCTGGCATCGTAAAAAGGCATTGCTGGAATTTTTTATCTTATTGTTTTAAAATTTCCACACATTCTAAACTAATTTCCACCTGAACTTTAAACATTGTTCATACAGTCGCATAAGCTAGTTTCAGCAAAGTTCAACCATAAATTGCAACCCAAACACTTTTCTAGATAAAATTTATAAAAAATCCCGAGGCACGCACGCTCGATAAAATATGTGCATGTTGATATGTCGAGAGTTTTGCCTTTTGATACCCATAAGTCTGCAATTAAAATAAAACTTTTTCTATGCTTTGCACTTCTACGACTCTGCACAACATCGATAAAATGTTACACCATAAATTTCACCTCATTTTTCGCATCCATAATCTCATGCAGGTGATTTGCTGCCCGTTTATTAGCGCTATCATCGATTAAAACAGTTGAATACTAAATTCAGCTAAAAGCAGTTAAAAGGCTTCGAAAGTTGTGGAGGCTCTTGCCCTCCTCTTTTCATCCGTTTGTGCAACTTGCTCGAAGATCGCAAACAACTGATTTATTGGCTGAGAGACACCTTCCAGTTATTCGACGAAATTTTTGCATTTATTGCCATTCATTGCCATTTTATGCATTTATTAGCGAATTAATTTGGAATTATCAGAATCTGTTTTCTGGCATCAAAAGTGAAGAAAAATTTTCGTCGGTTTAATTGTGGAATTGGATATCACTCTTTCGTTCTTTTTACAAAAGTCTCGGAAAAAGTATTAAAAAATATAAAAGTATAGACTATGGATCTATGCAGTTTTTGAGCATTTTCTTTGAAAGTACTTCACCACCGTTTCATTTAAAGCAAAATCATGATCAAACACAAGTTATGGATTTGCTGAAACCAGCAATTAAATATTTATTTGTCCCTGGAGCTTTCTGTTTGCAATGCCACAATTTTTAGAAGTTTGTGTAATTTTGCAGTTTTGTAATTGATTTCAATAAAACTGATAAAAGACCACCCAAAGCTCAACTTTGAAGCAAGTGTGTAATTTTGTAATTCTGTAATTCAATAAATTAAAGATCTTTATTAAGGTTATTTGATGTTCTAAGTTTGCAGGAGTCCCTTCTCTTCCTTGATCAGATTGCTGTTTCTTCAGCTGATATAGATTACACTCAGGAAAGAATAGAACCGTTACAATTCAATAAATTGTGTTATTTGATTCTTTGCAGGATGATCAGGGTTTCTTCACCATATGAGCAATTTATATTGAATTTAACTTCTGATCTTAAATAAATGTTAAGTGATGAAAAAAAAATATTATAAAAAATCTTACATAAGTTATAATTTGAAAATATTGTATTTGCAGTTTGACATGAATAAGTGTAATTATTTGTTGCAGATAATTATTACCAGTGGCTTTGAATCCTAATGATCAATTACTTCAACAACCAGTGATTAATGTTGAAGTTTCACTTTTTATGTAAGTATTAATTTATAAATTTGGAGCGCAATTTTTGCAATAAGTAGGTAGTTTCAATTATTTCTTCAATTTAATATTTTAATAACATATTTTTAATCGAGCAAAATGAAGCTGCTCGTATTATTCAAATCAATTAGTTTAAATATATGGAAATTATAATATACTATTAGATAAATATTCATCATTAAATTTTTATGTGTGACTATTTTTTGAGTGCTTTGTGAAATATTACGAAAATTAGTATTTTCAAATTCTTCAAAAGATGAAGATTTAGATTTAGATTAACTGAAAGGTTTAAAGCCACTTAAGAATAAAATATATTTTCAATGTAATTTCAAACTTACACTAGCTTGCACACAATCAAATTGAACTTAATGGAAAGAGAAAGAGGGGAGATTTCTTTGAGTGGCGTGGTCATCCCAAAATGCGAGAAGTAACCAAAACATGAAGGTGTGGCTGCCAACAT